>CAUYON010112950.1:0-22483 GCA_963573935.1 Arctocebus calabarensis
GCAGAAGGGATGGGTGATATTTCTTGCTTCTCATGATGCATGTTTCTGTATGTTAATGACTTATTGGGTAGCTCTTAAGGTACTAGAATTAATAAATGTGTACAGGGTCCTTTTGCAATAAAACTGGTTATGACTTGATCCAAGTGTTTAATAATTGGGGCTGTTAAGTCTGACCATACATCACTGTGATAGAATGTGAGCTTTTTTCAAGGGTGAAGATACAAGTTTTAACCACAGTGTAACTTACAGTTTCCTTAAAAAAAAAAAAAGTAAACCTGGCAGCTATAGAACACACTATGTGCATTTATAATAGCTATTTTATACATTGTAGTGTCAACATTTTTAAATTAAATGTTTTACATTCACAAGTGGTGGGAAGTCTGTCATTAAGGTGTGTGTAATTTAGAGTCCTGTTGGTTTTCTCCTAACTAGACTAAACTTGTTTTCATAGTAGTAAAGTGCTTTGCACATTATACCTTGCATAAGTCCTCATTCTACCACATGTTAACTAACCCTCTAGCTGATGATGCAAACACTAATTGGGGAATTTTATTTATAAGGGATCTAGAATAAAATACAAGTTATTCACACCAGCATCATTTGTTAATAGTCTGAAGAACTAGTTAGTGCAGCTTTTCACTGTGTTGTGGTTGATCTCATAACTAGGTTGAGTTTTGCTCCTCTACATGAGGAGATAATTCCTAAGTTCTTTTCCTTGTGGAGTTTGTATTAGTGTAAACTTGCTGTGAGGGAAGGGGGAAGCACACAGCTCCAGCTCATTCAGCCTCTGCTGGTTAAGATGGTGTTGGGTTAGGTTACATCTGGTTACTGTCCTGGAAAAATCACTTAGCAGAGATGGCATTCCAAGTGGTTTTAAAATTGTATCCTTCTATTGAAGTTTTTAGGTCAATTATGTATGTTGACTAAATTACTAAACTTATGAATAAACTTGTTTATCCAAAAAAAAAAAGAAAAGAAAACATACAAACCCACAGCAAATCTCATACTGAATGGAGTAAAACTGAAAGCATTTTCACATAGAACTGGAATCAGACGAGGATGTCCACTATTGACACTACTTTTCAAGACAGTGCTGGATGTTGTAGGCATTGCAATCAGGCATGAGAATATTACATTACCAAACTTCAGGTTATACTACAAGTCTATAGGGATAAAAACAACATGGTACTGGCATAAAAATGGAGACATAGGTCTATGTAAGAGAATACAGAACCTAGATATGAAACTAGCTGTATGTTGCCATTTGATCTTTGATACACTGATAAGCATACACTGGAGAAAAGAATCCCTATTTAATAAATGTTGCTGGAAGAATTGGTTAGCCACATGTAAAAGACTGAAACTGGACCCACACCTCTCACCCCTTATAAAAATTGATTCATGCTAAATAAAATATTTAAATCAGAAACATAAAATTATAAAAAAAAAACTCTAGAAGAAAGTGTGGGAAAAACTCTTCACAACAGCAGTCTACGAAAATATTTTATGAAGACGATTTCTTTGACAACTGCAGCAGCACCAAAAATAAGTAAATGGGACCTGATCAAGCTAAAACGCTTCTGCATAGCTAAGGGCACAACGAAGCAAATAGACAACCTCCAGAATGGAAGAAGATACTTACATGTTATGAATCTGTCAAAAGTCTAATAATCCAAACAGAGAATTCAAACTACTCAACAAGAAAAAAACAAACATCCTCATTTGTTATTGGAAAAGAGACTTAAACAGAACCGTCTCCCAAGAAGACAGAAACATGGCTAACAAAAAAATGAAAAAAAAAATGCCCATTGTCCCTAATCATCAGAGAAATGCGAATGAAAATCACTCTGGATATAGCCCACATCAGAAAGTTCCAAAGATGCAGATGCTGGCTTGGGTGCAGAGAGAAGATAACACTTATACACTGTTTGTGGGATTATAAACTAATACAGCTTTTTGGAAATAAATGTGGTATACTCAAAGAGCTAAAAATAGACCTTCCATCCCATTATCTCACTACTAGGTATCCACCCAGAAGAAAAAGACATCATTGACTTAAGGACATTTGCACTAGAGCGTTTATAGCAACTCAGTTCATAATCATAAAGATGTACAACAACCTGACTGTCCACTGACCTATGAATGGATAGATAAACTGTGGCAGATTGTGTACCACGGAATACTATTTGGCTATAAAGAAAGATGGAAACTTTATGTCTTTTTTATTTACCTAGAGGATTTGGAGAATGTCTTCCTACGCAAAGCATCACAAGAATTGAAAAGCAAACATCCAATGTACTCAATATTAATATGACTCTAGTAGATGAACCACTACATGCCCGCAGGAGAAGAGAACACATTTAAATTTTAAAATGGGGGAGAGAGTTTAAGAAGGAGCTGTAGTAGGCTTTCACCTATCAGGTACAATGAGGGGGTGTGTGGCACACCTCTTAGGTGAGGGGCTCACTTCAATTTGGATTTTACTTAACAAACGCTAACAATGTAACCTAGTTCTATGTACTCTTATATTAATCTGAAATTTGAAAAGAAAATCAAAATTAGTTTATTAATAACTATAGTGAGCTTTGGTTAAGATCATGGAATATTTTTCTCCTATAGAGTGTTCAGTAGTCTGGTCCTGATTGCTCAGGGACTGGAAAAACTGAATAATTTCAAAGTTTGAATAACACTTAAGCTAAAATTAAATTATAGGTTGAGAAAGAATAAATACAATGCACATTTGAAAATAAGAGCCATTTTTGATATGAAGCTATGGTATTTTTCAAAAGTCCTGTGGTGGTTAATTTTAATATATGTTTTTGTTGTGGTGTATAAATATACATAACATAAAATGCACTATTTTAAACATAATTTCAGTGTATAATTCAGTGGCGTTAAGCATGTTATGCAACCATCACCACCATATACTTCCAGAACTTTTAAATCATCCCAAACAGAAACGGTACCCATTGTTTAATAACTCCATGCTCCACTCTTCCTCCAGCCCCTGGTAAGGTCTCTTACATGTATTTTCTGTCTCTTTGATTTGCCTATTCTGGTCATTCATATAATTGGGATCATATCATAATCGTTCGTTTGTGTCTGGCTTATTTCACTTAGCATTATATTTTTAAGGTTTATCCATGTTGTAGCATGTGTCAGAATTTCATTTCTTTTTAAGGCAAAATGTTAATTTGTTGTCTATATGTACCACATTTTGTTTATCTACTCATCTGGCAATGGACATTTCATTTAGGGTGTTTCCCTTTTGGCTATTATGAATAGTGCTGCTCTAAACATTGATGTGTAAGTCAGTTGGAGTCCCTGCTTTCAATTCTTTTGAGTATGTACTTTAAGTAAAGTAAAATTGTTGAATTTTGTGGTAATTTTATGTTTGATTCTCTGAAGAACCAAATTTTAATTATTTCTTTTATTGTTATTAGTTTTTAGAGATGGAGTCTTGTCGTGTTACCCAGGTTGGCCTCAGACTCAGGGATTCTAGTGATCCTCCTATCTCCTGAGTAGCTAGGACTCATAGAAATCTCCTCTGCATAGTATAGGGCTTTTTTCAAATGTAAATGACTACAAATCTTCTAATATCTCTCTGCCCCAATGTTCTCTGGGACATAGTTTGTGGAATATTGCCAACCAGTCACCTTCATGGTGTAATTTGTGTACTGTTCTCCACAAATGATTGATAAATTTATTTCCTTGTTCATTCATTATTTTAACTTTATGTCATGTATGGATCAATCTAACACTTATTTATTGAGTACCGACATTACGCCAACTACTAGCTAAGTGCCATTCCAAGTCCTGGTGAGCTTTCTATTCCCAGACATACATATCTGAAATCTAGCTGTGTTGCCCAGGCTGGTCTTGAACTCCTGTCTTCAAGTGATCCTCCCTTCCTAGCCTCCAAAAGTGCTGGGATTAGAAACATGAGCTCTTGCTCCCTACCCCAAAATTATTCTATTAATTTGCATTATCTGGAAATGTGAATCAAGAGCAAAGTAACTTCCCAGAAGTGGTATTCCAGTTACTAACTGTGCTGCTTTTAGCAGATGATACAATAAAGAACAATGAACTAGAGAACATAAGAGTGACTGGAAAGCCCAGTGATTGAAAAATAGCTCAAACATTTTCTCCTAGGCACATTTTAAAAAACTGGTTTATTTTAAAATATTTACCCCAGTAAAGATTACTATATTAGCTAATCACTAAGAAGATACTTTATTAAAATTTCAGATTAAATACTTTTCTTATAATAAAATACTTAAAAAAGGAAGAAAAGAAGGAAAAGGGAAGGGAAGGGAAAGACAGAGAAAGAAAAGGAAGGAAGGAAAGAAGGAAGAAAGGAAGGAGGGAAGAAGGGAGAGAGGAGAGAGAAGAAGAGAAAGAAAACAAACAAACAAAAAAATATAACATAAGTCTCAAAGTGCTTGGTCTGGCCAGACTAGAGAGTGAAGAGAAACTGAATGAGAATTATTTAAATAAATCTATAACAGAACTCCAAAAGAATATTTAATTGGAAGCCAAAAGCCCACACAATTTTACACGCCTATGAAGAATGCTGCCAAGGACATTCCTCCTAAATGATAATTTTGAAGATTTACTCATTTCGTTTTCCATTTCTAGATCAGCTTGTTTCATTTCCTTAGGATGGATAAAGTGACCAACTTTATCATCATGGGTCGTGTGTTTTTTCTAAATGGAATTCCAGTCGGCATTTGTAAAGTCCCATTAGAGACCATCAGCAAGCAGATAGTGAGTGAGATTATGTGACAGGTATAGTTCCGAGTTCTCTGCTGACCTCTGTAGTTTCTACCGTATCTGATACGCCAACGAAGATTCCTTTTTCAGATTATGTTATGACTGGAAGTTTATTTCAAAATGAATATACGATAGCCAACTATGGCAAATATGGCAAAGTAGAAGTTATTTAAAAGCTAACTTTCAATGCATTTTTATATACATTTGTTTTTATGTCTCTTGTGATTGTAAAATAAAAACATGCACATTGTTGAAATGTGCTATGTAAAATGTAGAGACTTATATAGGCAAAATTAAAAATCAGTTCATATTCAGGCTTTAGAGATAGTCATTGTGAATGTTTTGGAGCTCTGCCTCCTAACTTTAGATGAAACGCACACAGTACCCAGACTCACACGTTTACTAATACACGTTGCATACACCTGTGTGAATGAGTTTCATTTGTGAAAAGCTGGTCTTGTGCCCTTTGTGATGATTTCTTTTCCATTTTCCTAACTATTCCCAGTAATAGTGAGGTCCCCCGAGCCAGCATTTTTGAGATAGTATATTCATTTTCTTCTTACTTTTTCTTACATAGCTAACCTATTTTAGATTATGTGACTTTTTCTTAACATCTGAAATTTTTCAAACATTCAAAAGAAATGAAGAGAATGGAATAATTCCTTCTGATGCTCTGGTGTGTTCATGTGCAAGTGTTATATTAATGCCTCAGTATGTCTCTCCCAGAAAATGACTTTTAAAATATAAACCTCATAGCTGTCATTAACAGTAGACTAAGTAATAATTTCTTAGTACTAAATCTCTACTTTCCCCAGTCATCTCGAAATGTCTGTCTACAGCTGATGTGTTCCGGTCAGGATCCTAACAGGGTCCAAACAAGGTATTTGGTTGTATTGACACTCTTTTTTCTTTCTTGCCATTTAAAAAAAAGGCTATGCATTCTGTAAAATCATTTATATTTAGATTTGTCCCATTGAATCTTTATGGTGGCATTTAGCATCGTCTCCTATACCTCCTTCCTTCCTGCATTACCCATTAACTGTTAATTAGATCTTAAGACTTCACTAAATTCCTGTTCAATATTTTTCGCAAGAAAACTATTGAATTGTATCAGGAGGCAATAACATCTAGAAATACCACTCTTAGCAATGTTAAGAGTAATCAATAATTTTAGTGTTAACATCCTGCCCATTACTATATTAAGTTTCTTGCCAGCCTTTCATCCTGATGGTTTTAGTCACCACTAGTTGCCAAGATTCATTATTTTATCAGAGATGAATAATTATGACTTTCTAATTCTATTCTGCCTGTTGTGTTTCTGTCTCCTGGGTACAAATGCTTACATGTACTTCAGGCTACCCTTTCACTAGCATCATTGTGGCTGAAACTGGTTTGCGAAGGAACATCTCTTTTTTAGCACTATAATTCTTGCATGACTTGATTTCTTGAGGAAATCTCTCATTCGGGGCAAACAAAGACAAATAGTCACTCTAAGTCTCAATCAGTAGTCAGTCTATCTGTATTTCTTTCTTTTTCTTTCTTTCTCTTTCTCTCCTTCCTTCCTTCCTTCCTTCCTTCCTTCCTTCCTTCCTTCCTTCCTTCCTTCCTTCCTTCCTTCCTTCCTTCCTTTCTGAGACAGAGTCTTACTATGTCAACCTCAGTAGAGTGCTGTGGCATCCCAGCTCACAACAACCTCAAACTCTTAGACTTAAGTGATGCCTCTTGCCAAGTAGCTGGGACTACAAGTGCCCACCACAACATCCAGCTATTTTTTTGTTGTAGTTGTTATTGTTGTTTAGCTAGCCTGGGTCAGTTTTGAACCAGTCAGGCTCAGTGTATATGGCTGGCACTGTAACCACTGTGCTTACGGGCACCAAACCACTCAATCAACAGTTTCTATCACTTTTTGTTGTACTTCTATAGCAGGAAAATGTTTTGGTGGGAAGGATACTTATTTGGATAAAGATCTCTATATAACTGCAACCTTTCAAAGCTTAAGTTTCTTGACTGTCATTTGGAACATTTATCAAAGGGCATACAAGCACAGAAAAGCATTATGGAAATATTAAGGTTTATTACTTCTGATGTCCATTCTTGTTTCTTCCATCGCCTTACACCTGAAGCAGCTGGCTCTTATTCTTTACCATTTGATGCCAGTCTAACTATTTGATATTCTGTCTGAACTTTACCCCACATGGGTGTCTAGTTCTCAACCTCTGGTGCTTGCTAGATCATGCATGGTAAACCATACACAGTTGTGGATAGCACATTGGAAAAAAGATATTGAAATAAAAAAACATATACAGAGAAGTCTGACTAGGATGGGAATGGGAAAGAAACCATCTCATGTGAAATATAGTTAAAGGTTATCTCTGAGTTACACTTATTGAAATTATGTGGACATTGGATTATCTGTTTCCTAGACTTTAAGCTCCTTTGAACAGGGATAAGAAAATGCCAGACACATTACAACATTTAAATATTTTGAGAAAAATCAAAGAATAAAAAACACATGAGTCAGTGATTGAGGCCCATATTGATATTGCTCAGATGAGGAAAACCTGTAGCTTGCTATTGGTAATGAACTAGAACGTGAATTGTTTTACTTCCACTGTGGTACATTTCTGTGTTTTCCATAGCAATACAGCCTTCGTTCCACGCCAGGGAATGTTAAACAGAAAAAAATAAATTGGTAAAGTCATGATATCAATTTACAAATTTTTGAATAGAGGGATAATTAGAATTGTTGTAAATAAATGAGAGTTATAACCATAGGGACTGGAGTGCAACCCTAACTAAATATGAGAAAGCATTCCAACATGAGGTGAGAGTTGCCCTACAATGGGGTGGGAGTCACAGCTTAAACAGAAGCTGAATGTGCATCTGTCGGAGGTTTCACATTGAGGATTCCTGTTATATATTGCTTGTTTTTAAAGTCCCTTTCAACTGCAAGACATTATTACACCAGGAAGTAAGTAATTCCCAGCACCAGTGATGGGAAGAGGGAAGAAAGATTTGGACATTAGTTCCAGAGTCCAAAACATTGGGCAGAACACCTCTTTTCCTATCAAAATTACTGGGGCAATGAAGATGATTATGCAAGAAAATAGGAACCACGTTCTTATTGGCTTTGTTTTACCATAAATTTCGTGTCCTTCATTCTTTTCTATCCCTATTTCTCACTAAATTACTAAAATAGCTTCCTGACTGGTTTCCCTTTGGCCTTTCACCTTGCTAGTTCAAGTTTTGGCTATATTTCTGTTTTTTAAAACACTGACTCATTGTATCATTTCCCGTAAATTTCTAGGTCTCTCCTTTCTTTATGATTCATACCAGGTTTTATTGTTGTTCAATGTTTAAGGCCCTCTTATTGAGTAAATAGGTTGTTGTTTTCCTTTCAACATCAGGATTGATATATTCCCCGATAACAAACGAAATAGTCCCCAAGGCAGACACCTGTAGTCAACATTCGTGACCTTAATTCCATAAACCCTTTTGAATCTTTTTATTTTTATCTCTAAAACTAGAATTTAAAAAATTAACGTACAGAATTGTTAGTAGTAATAGAGTAAAACGCCTTGCACAAAGATAGCATGTGTAAAGTTTTTATCAATGTCAGCTTCCTTGCTTTGCCCTCAGGTTTTTTCCTATTTACTATACCCATAAAATTAATTTAAGTGGCCATGCCATTCATTTCATGCTTAGTATAAATTTTGTACATAGTTTCATTAGCTGCCTTTTTAAAAAAATAATTTTATTAAATCATAATTGTGTACTTTGGTGCAATCATGGGGCACAATGTGCTTACTTCATATACAATCAGAAATATTTTGATCATACTGTTAGAGATAGCCTTCATGGCATTTTCTTAATCACTATATGAAGACATTGATATTCTACATTTAATAAGTTTCACCACTACCCTGCTAAGATGCACCGTAGGTGTGATCACACCAATTGCCCTCCCTCCACCTACCCTCCCCCTCCCTTCCCCTCCTTTTCCCTTTCCCTGTATTCTTGTGCTATAATTGAGTTTTAACCTTCATATGAAAGCTACAAATTAGCTTCATATTAGGGCTGAGTACATTGGATACTTTTTCTTCCATTCTTGAGATACTTTGCTAAGAAGAATATGTTCTTTTTAATGGCAAATGGGACATTACAGATGTAATTAAGATTAAGGATATTGAGAAGGGAAGAGTATACTAGATTTTATACATGGGCCTGCCCTAATCAAATAAATTCTTAAATATGGAGAATCTTTCTAGGCCACAGACAACCAGAGATATGGCAGACTCAGGAGGATTCATCATGCCTCTCCTGTCCAATACTTGTTCTGAAGATAAAGAAAGGAAGACATAAGCCAAGGAACAGGGGGTAATGTATAGCAGGTAGAAACAAGGAGACAGATTTTCCTCTTGAACTTCTAGAAAGAAATGCAGATCTACTGACACCTTGATTTTATCTCAATGAGATATTCATTGAGTTTCTTATCAACAGTACTAAGAGATAATGCAAATGTTGCTTTAATTCTCTAATTTTGTGGTGATGTGATAAATTAAGATTAGAAATCTAAAACACAGTAGGTAGGAAACAGTATATATTCTACAAATATTGGTTAAGAGTATAAGATAAATGGTTCTCAGATTTGAGTGCACATTAAAAATTATGCTGAGAACTTTTAATATTTCCACTTTCCAGGCCCAATTCTGTCCAATTAAATCAGGATCATAGGCTGGAATCTGGACAATAAGACTTTTGAAGGTCTCCACATAATTCCAATGTGTAGCCAAGTTTTAAGAACTACTCAGATATTGCATTCTGCAAAAGAATATTTTAGCTGTTGGTGCTGCAAATGAAAGAGAATATTAACAGATCACACTGCCACCCTAAGTGCTGCTCACTTCTGCATGAAGAAGTATATCACAGGACAAGTGAATCCACCCTCTAAACAATTTCATTGCCTTATTTCAAAATCCTGGTACACATCTCACAAGTAGTATTTGTTTACAGAGGATTTGTTAGCATAGTGTTTTTCAGAAATTTTCATTTTAGAAGTAGTACGGTAGTACTCGAGCATAAGTTGCCAATTATATCATGGGATTCAAATAACTTGATTCTAATGAAAAAGGAAAGGGAAAAGCATTTGAACAAGTGGCCTCAGAATGGCAAAATACTTAGTGCCTTGTAAACATTAGAATGGCCCATCGAAAATGAAGATACCCTTTGGAAAGAAAATACACCAGGATTATTCTTGTTACAAATTAATAAGTTTATTTAAATAATTAATGGAAGACAATTATATTATGAAAATATTAGTATTTTTTCAGGAAAATAATTTTTTTATTTTAAATTATTTTAAAATAAATTTTTTATTAAGTAACAAATAATAATTATATTCATTGGGTGCCAAAAAATATATACACATTTTAAGAAAAAAATATTAAAATTGTAACATCAACATATAAGAATAACAAAAGACAAATACAAGTCACATTTAACTTCTGCAATTGTAAGTGGTGCTCAAAGAGGTTACTATCAGTGTCCAAACTCTTCTGATTTACAAGGAGTTACCACTTCAGCAACATTGACCAAAGTGTCCACTTGTATCTCTGCATATTCCATGTAAATTTCTTCCCAAATAAGTGCCAGTATAGCCAGTTTTCCACAATTTTCCACATCCTTCAAGATTCCCCACAGGTAGAAGGCAGCGGGCGCTAAGTCAGGACAACATGAGGGAAACCCAACTGCACGTCTTCATCCTATCCATTGTCTTGAGAAATTCTCAAGATAAGCTCTCATGTCTCAGTACATGTTAGGATGATTAATATTAGGATGATTTACTGCAGCTCAATTCACAATTGCCAAGTCCTATAATCAACCCAAGTGCCCATCAACACATGAAAGGGTTAATAAACTCTGGTATATGTTTACCATGGAATATACTATTAAGCCATAAAAAAGATGGAGATATTACATCTTATGTATTTGCCTGGATGAAGTCCAAGCACATTCTTCTTAGCACAAGATCATAAGAATTGAAAAGCAAGTATTCAATGTACTCAACACGAACATGAAAGCAATAGATAAACAACTAAATGCCCACACCACAGGATAGAACACAATAGAATTCAAATGGAGGGGAGGGATAAAGGAAAGGGGAAGGGGTAAGATGATTGGTAAGTTCTCACCTAAGATCCACAGTGAAAAAGACAGAACACTCCCTAGGTGAAGGGCTCAAGTACAACTTGAAATTTACCTAGGAAACACAAACAATGTAATGCAATCATCTGAAATAAATATTAATATGAAATAAAATAATAATAACAATAACCTTGGGATAAAAACTTACTTACATGGTACAATGTGATGTTAGAATATATGTATACATAGTGGAATATTTAAATTAATCTAATTGACACAGCCATCACCTCACATATTCATTTCTTTGTGGTAAAAACATTTAAAATCTATATTTAAAATAATTTTGACATATGCATGACTATCAGCTATAGTCATAATGCTGTATGTTTCAATTATCAATGAAAATATTTAAAATAGTGACAGTTTTGCTTCTTTTACATGTATGAAAATGTGATTACTATAAATATAATTATATTTCATAAAATGTAAGGGCTAGTATGTGGGAAATGATGAACAATAACAGTTAAGTAAGTTAAAGAGAAGAGTAAAATACACTGGGTTGGAAGTTAAGTGAACTCCACAGTTATTTGGGATCTATGGTTGATTTGTTATCTGGTGACTCTGGGACCAGAGTGACTCTGTGACAGGACATCTGTAAAGTAAATGACATAGATTAGAATATATTTAGGCCAAGTTTAATTTTTTATGATTTGAGAACTGAACTGAACATTATGAAAACAATGAAATACAGTGTTGAAAGAAGAAAGCACTAACCTAGCGTTCTATATTCTTCAAAATTACCCTTCAAAGGTAAAAGAGAGATAAGATTTCTCACATAAACACTACACGAGAAAATCTGCTTCTAGAACACTGTCTATGCAGAAATGTTAAAAGAAATTATTCAGGGAAAAGACAAATGCTATTAAAAGAAATTATTCAAGGAGAAGACAAATGCTACAGTCAGAGATTCAGATGTGTAAATGCATATTGCAAAGTCCATATAGCAACCACTATTTTATTAAAGTATAATAATATAACTGTTCAAGAGGAGAAAAAGTAGAACCATTTCAAAATGCAATCAAAACCAGAAAGGACAGAAAAGAAGAGAAGAAGAAGAATATAGATACATTTAGATATACTTCTATGTGTATGTGTGTGTAATTATTATAAAACAGGTACAAATAAATTAGTTATTAAACCAAACAAGTTAGTAAGACAAACCAAACTTTAAAGATAGACAAACAAGAATAAAGATAGATAATCTGTAATGATAAACTAATCCTTAACATTTATGCCTCAAAAATCAAAATCTGTGAGGGAAAAGCTGATAGAATTGCAAGGAAATTAGAAAATTTTACTAACTTAGCTGAAAACTTCAATAGCACTCGTTAAGTAATTGACAGATCAAACAGGCAGAAAATCAGTAAAGATATTATTAACCCAAATAGAATCATCAATGGACTTGATCTAATCGACATCAATAGAATTTTTCATCTACTGACACAAAATAAATGACATTCTTTTTAACCTCAAGAACATTAAAGAAGATCATATTTTTTCCAATGAAAACATGTCTGAATAATTCCAAAATAATATAAATTATTCAAAGTATTGTTCAGATGATAATGAAATAATATTAGAAATAAATAACAGAAAGATAACTGGAAATCCCCCAGATAAATGAAAATTAAACAATGCATTTCTGATAACATTGTTGAGAAAAGATTCAAGATAAATTAAAAATATTTTGAACTAAATGAAAATGACAAAGAATATCAAAATTCAGGGGACACAATGAAAGTAATGCTTAAAGAGAAATTGATAACATTAGATATAGATAGGTAGATAGAAAGAATGATAGAAAGATATCGATATTGAATTTCCACCTTAGAAAAAAGAGAAAAGCAACAGCTGAAGCCTAAAAGAAAAAAAAAATAGAATAATCAAAATCAGAACAGAAATTAAAAGAAATTGAAGAACCAGAAAACAGTACAGAAAACCAGCGAAGCCAGTATCTAGTTCTTTAAACATTTATAAAAAATAGATAAATCTCTAGCCAGACTAACAAAGGGAAGAAGGAAGTGATACCTGAATTTCAGATTCTTGGTCTCGGTGATTTGAAGAAAAAATCCAAGGACCACAGATCAGTGGTAAGTCAGAATTTATTTACAGAGAAGAATACAAAAAAAAAAAAAAAACCCCACTAAAGCTCCTGGTAGAGAGAGAGAACTCAAGTGGGGAGAGAAAAGTTCTCTCCATTTCTCTCCCAGTCTTTCCGCGTCTCCGCGCTTAGGCTCTTAGTCTCGGGGTATACATGAGTGCATGGGTTCCTTGGCCAGGAAATGAATGAACACAGTCCCTTCCTCCGGGGCAAGGTGAATGAATGTATCAATGAATGAACACAATCCCTTCCGCCGGGGCAAGGTGAATGAATATATTAATGAATGGACAGAGTCCATTCATGGAATTGAGGCCTAGGAATTTCACATGAAATTGACCTAGGCATCAGAAATGGGGGTTCTGTTTTTAGTCCTAAGTGTAAAGTGAAGGAGACACCAAGGTGCAGGCAGTTGTCCCACCTTTTTGGCTATTGGAGCCTCCGGTGGGGGGTTAGAGGTCCTCCTCCTTGCCTATCATACAGCCCGCTGGTTCCTCAGCCTCGCAGCTGCCGCACAGACACCACCAAGTTGGAGGCGGCAGGTCTGCCAGCTCCACTGAGCTGGCTGGGGCGCCAAATGCCCGGTATCAGAAGGAATAGACAGACTATAATATTAGAAATGAAAAAGGTTCATAGCTATTGATCCTATGGGGGTCTAAAGAATATTAAAGAAATAATAATAATAACTCAAACGCAAATCTGATAACAACTAAAATTCACCACTGTTCACGTAAATGCCTCCATTTCTTCTCAAACCTCACCACGCTGGAACGAAGGAGCCAAATGAAGCCTGACGGGAAGGCCACGGCGAGGCGAACCCGGAAGCCCCGAAAGAAGCTCGACAGGAAGGCCGCAGCGAGGCGAACCCGGAAGGCCCTATGAAGCCCTACCGGAAGGCTATAGTGAGGGGAACCCGGATGAAGCCTGACCGCAGAGCCCGCCCCTTCATCCCAGTGGAAACTGCCGGGCAGTGGTGCAGTCGTGGCTGCGGAGGAGGAAGAGAAGCGGCTTCGGCAGTGGAACCGCCTGACCCTGGAGGAGGACAAACCCGCCATGTGGTGCCTGGGGGAGCTGGTCTTCTGCGGGTTGGAGGACGACGAGGACTCGCTGCTGCGGCATCTGTGAGGCCCGCGGGTTCAAGAGCATGAAGACTCTGGTGACTCAGAAGTGGAGAATGAAGCAAAAGATAATTTTCCAACTCAGAACAAGCCAGTTTGGGTGGACGAAGAAGATGAAGATGAGGAAATGGTTGACTTGATAAACAATCGGTTTCGGAAAGATACGAAAAATGCCAGTGAAAGTAAACTTTCAAAAGACAATCTTCAGAAGAGAAAGAAGAATTTCAGCATGCTATAGTGGGGAGTACTTTCTGGGTAGATACTAATAAGCTAAAAACATCCTCAGATGATGAAAGTGAAGAAGATGAAGATGAAGACTATTTGTGCAAAGGACTGGGAATTTCATATCCACATCAACTTCTCTTCCAAGAGGAATTTTGAAGATGAAGAATTGCCAACATGCTAATGCTCAATGTCCTGCTACAGCTTGGATCTCGTCTGTGTACTTTCATCTTTGTGCACAGGTTGTTTTGGTTGTGGGATTAGATAATGCTATATCATTATTTCAGGCTGATGGGAAAACAAATCCTAAAATCCAAAGCATTTGTTTGGAAGGGTTTCCAATTTTTAAGGCTTGTTTTAGTGCTAATGGAGAAGAGGTTTTAGCCATGAGTACGCACAGTAAGATTCTTTATGTCTATAACATGCTAACAGGAAAGTTCATTCATGTGCATCAAGTGAGAGGTTTGAAAGAGAAATAGTGAGGAGCTTCGAAATCTCCCCAGATGAGTCCTTCTTGCTCATAAATGACATGGCTTGGTCTCTTCATTTCCTGTCAGTGAAGACCAAAGAACTGATTGGCAGCCTGAAAGTTAATGGAAGAGTTACAGCATCCACACTCCCTTCAGATAGCAAGAAAATATATGCCTCTTCCGGGGATGGGGAGGTTTATGTCTGGGATGTGAACTCAAGATGGTGCCTTTACAGATTTGTTGATGAAGGCAGTTTATATGGATTAAGCATTACCACTTCTAGGAGTGGATAGTGTGTGGCTTGTGGTTCTAATTGTAGAGTGGTAAACATATACAATCAAGATTCTTGTCTCCAAGAAACTAATCCAAAGCCAATAAAAGCAATAATGAACTTGGTTACAGGTGTTACTTCTCTGACCTTCAACCCTACTTCAGAAATCTTGGTAATTGCTTCAGAAAAAAATGAAAGAAGCAGTCAGATTGGACTTGTTGTACAGTATTTTCAAATTTCCCAGTCATTAAAAAGAAGAATATTTCTCATATTCATACCATGCATTTTTCTCCCTGAAGTGTATATTTTGCCTTGGGAAAGGAAAAGGGCAAGGTCCTGATGTATAGTTTGCACCATTACTCAGACTTACGAGATTGAGATCCAGTTGAGCCACCAGAGAAACCTGTCCTGATAAATCTTCTCATAAATTTTCCTGAATGTGTGATAATATATAGATAATGATTTATAAGGCAATGTCTTAATAAATATATGGCAGCTTTTGTTTGGAAAGAAAATGGACCCATTGTTGAAAAAATGTAAACTACTAATACACAAAGAAAAAATAAATAATTTAAATATGTCTATATCTGTTAAAGAAATTGAATAAATAATTTCCTATACCATGGCAAGAAATAAAATTTTTTTGGTGAATTTCACCAAAACCTAAGGAAGAAATTATGTCATTTCTAGATAACCTCTGCCAAAAAATAGTAGAGAAAATACTCCCTTACTCATTTTATAAAGTCACTATCACCCTAATATAAAAATCAGTAAAAGAGCTTACAACAAAAGAAAACTACAAGGCAATGTCTCTCATAAATATAGATGCAAAATTCCTAAGGAAAATATTAGCAAATCAAATATAACAATGTATAAAAAGAATTATGAACCATAACCACCTGACACTTAGTATAGGAATGTAATTCACCATATAATTAAACTAAAGAAGAAAAGTCTTACAGTTATATCAATAATGCAGAAAAATGTTTTACTTTTGATGTAAACTCTCAACAAATTAGAAATAGAGCCAAACTTTCCCAGTTTAAAGAACATCTTAAAAAAAAAAAAAAAAAAAAAAAGGACAGCAAGCGTTTTACTTACTGCTGAGAAATTGCTGAGAAACTGATGATTTTTTCCCCTACGATTTAGAAGTAGGCAAGGGTTCCTCCTTTTGCTACTTTTATTCTTGAAGTATTTGTACTGGCATTACTAACTAGCACAATGAGAAAAGATACAGAGACTGTGAAGTAAAACATTATATTATTTGTTTGCAAATTACATATTATCTCTGTAGAAAATTTCAAAGAATCAACAAACAATCCCAGGATTAATAAACTAATAGAACAAAATTACATCTTATCAACACATAAAAATGAATTGTTATTTTTACATGTATATTTCAATTAAAAATGTAATTTGAAATTAAAAACACAATAGTATTTATAACATACCATAAAATGAACTGCTTGGGCATAAATCTAAAAAATATGTGCAGAATCTACATGTGCTAAACCATAAAACTCAGATGAATGAATTTTTAGAAATATTTAAATAAATTCAGTCTGTGTTCATGACTTCCAAAACTTCATATTATTAAGACATCACTTCTTCCCAAATGTGATCTCTAGGCTGATCACTATTATTTGGATATTGACAAACTGATTCTAAAAAGATTTTATGACAAAAACTTCAGTGACCATCACAACACAATTAACAAATTGGACTTAATTAAGATGAAAAGCTTCTACACAGCTAAGGACACACAGGCAAATAAAAAGAAAACCTTCAGAATGAGAAAAGAATTTTGCAGGGTATCAAGAGATATAAACCGAACCTTCTCTGATGAAGACAGAGGAATGGCTAACACACACTTGCAAAATGCTCATCATCCCTGATCATTACAGAAATGCAAATCAAAACCACCCTGAGGTGTCACCTAACATGAGAGAGAATAGTCCATATCACAACGTCTAAAACCAGTAGATGCTGATGCGGATGTGGCCAGAAGGGAACACTTTTACACTGCTGGTGGGAATGCAAAAATAATAGAACATTTTTGGAAGGAAGTATGGAGAATCCTCAAAGAACCCAAATTAGATATTCCATTTGATCCTGCAATCTTGTTACTAAGCATCTACCCTGAAGAAAAAAAATCACTGTATCATAAGGACTTTTGCACTAGATTGTTTATCTCAGCTCAATTTATAATCACGAAAACAGTGAAACAACCTAAATGCTCACCAACCCAGGAATGGATTAAAAAACTGTGATATATGTATTCCATGGAATACTATTCAGCCATTAAAAAAGATGGAGGCTTTATATCTTTTGTATTAACCTGGATGGAGGTGGAACACATTATTCTTAGTAAAGAATGGAGAAGCAAGAATCTAATGTACTTAATTCTAATATGAAGGCAGTAGATGAGCTAATACAAAGGTTGGGGTAGGAGTATGAGGTATTAGGGAGAGGGGAAGAGTGAGGGGGATGGAAGCTATGGTGTATGGCACACCTCTTGAGTGCAGTACACAATTACAAGAGGGACTTTATCTAACAACTGCAATCAGTGTAACCTAATTCTTTGTACCCTCAATGAATCTCAAACAATAAAAAAGAAAAAAATCTTATAACTGAAAAAAAAAAAAAAGATTTATTTAAATGGAAAGGACACAGGATAGCTAACACAATGCTACAGGGAAGAACTTTTAAGCAGTGACACTCCCTGACATCAAGATTCGCTGTTAACTATACAATGGCAAAGAGACCGTGCCATTATTGAAAGAACAGACACGTGGGTTAACAAATAGAACAGGGAGCCCAGAAATACCCATGAAGAACGTGTGCTGATCTTTGACAAAGAAACAAAGGGAATTCAATAGATATAAGATAGTCTTTTCAACAGATCATGCTGGTACAATTGAGCATCCATATTAAGAAAAGAATCTAGAGACAGATTTTACTGTTTTCATAACTGGAAATGGATCATGGACTTAAATAGAAAAATGCAAAACTATAAAATTTGTAGAAGAAAAAAAAATAGGAGAAAATCTGGGTAATCTTGTTTGGCAAAGAATTTTTAGATACCATATCAAAATCATGTTTCATAAAAGAAAACAAAATGATAAATTAGACTCCTACTGTCTTCTCTGAAAGAAACTTCTAAGGGAATCAAATAAGACAGGAAAAAAATAGTTTCAAAACACATCTTTGATCCAAAATATGGAAAGAATATTTTTAAAATTTTTAAATAGAGAAGAGCCCAATCAAAAATAGACAAGAAATTGAGTCAGACACCTCACTGACAAAAATATGCAGATAGCAAAGTGCTCATTATCATTTGTTAATTAAGGTATTCCTTAGTTAAACCACTAAAAACATACTGAAGTGACCAGAATCCCAAAGGTGATAGCATCTAATTCTTGTAAGGATGCAAAGCCAGAGGAATTCTCTCATGCACTAACGTTGGTGAGAATACAAAATCTTACATCCACCTCACTAGACAGATTGGCGATATCTTACAAAACTTAATATATTCTTTGCAAAAAAACAAGTAATTGTGCAAAACTCTGCAGGGGAATGTTTATAGCACCGTTATTCATCACCACCCCAAACTGGAAGCAGTCGAGATGTTCTCCAATAGACGAGTGGACAAATGGCTGTGGTATATTCATACAAATGGAATAGAGTTGATTAATAAAAAAGCAAGCCATTGATACAGGGCGGTGGCGCCCCGGTTTGGGCTTGAGGAGAGCTTTCTGCATCACTGCCCTGGGGTTGACGGTGCGGCCAGACCCGGAGAAGCGAGGACTGGAGAACCAAGCGCGGTGGAAAGGGTCAAGCACGCCCAATCTGCGGGTCCCTCGGAAGTTTAGGGAGACCAGGGCAGCAGCCTTGTTCTGTATTGCCCAGTGTCCTGAGGGCGCAGCCCCTGCTCCTCCGGCAGAGGGCCAGAAGTGTTGATTTGTTGACTTGACACAGACTGGGCAGTTACAAAGCTGGTGTTGAGGATGCCAGTCCCAGAACCGCCCTTGGACCTAAAGAGCCCTCCTCTGGCTGTGCTGCTTCCCTGTAAGCATTTCACAGGCCTAAGGCTAGTACAGGTGAAACCCCTGAGGTTCTGCCCCAGCAGAAGGGACTATATCCAATCACTTGTTAGCAAATCTCAGCCAAATGTAAACTACAAAGGACCCATGCACCTATACACTCCTAGTCAAAGGACCTGGGTGGAGATATGCCAACTTGGGTTTTTCAGTCTCCAGGCACTCTGGTAATTTTTCTGTATAATAAATCCTATCTTCCCATTAGTCTGTGGTCCATGGGTTCATTCTTCAAATCCCACAGAACAAGGACTTACTGGAGAAAGAAATTCCGGTAACACCATCAGACGACATGAAGGAACATTAAATAGATGTTACTAAGCAAAAGAAAGCAATACGAAAAGACAACATATTTTATGATACTAATTATGTGACCTTTGGAATAAACAAAACTGTAATGACAGTTAAATGAGTAGTGATTTTTAGGGCTTTTTGTGGACAAAGGGGAGATATGAATGATGAAGCCTGGGGAATTTTAGAGAAGAAAAATTATTGTGTGAGAATATGTGCAGATATAATACATGGCTTTGTCTATACCCTTAGTACTTCACCACAAAATAAGAGAGAAATCATACAGAAAACTGGAAAATTCTAGAAAGGAATGAAGACTGTAACAGTAGGTTACCTATTTCCCATAGGTCCAAAACATTCTCATTGATGAGGATAGGCAAAAAATGCTGACCTATGTGACTTTAGAAGTAAACGATGGACTTGAGTCAATAATAATGGAAACAAGTAAACAAATCAAATCAAGTGGATTTAATGTCTTTCCTTAAATGCCAGCCAGCATTGGTCAATATCTGATTAGTTGGGAAGTAAAATATTTTTAAATATTGTATAATGTATGATATTTAAGCAAATGTGTATGTAATAAGAAAAGACTTAATGAATGAACACAACCACACTAAGAAAATATTTGCCACTATATTAACAATCATACATTTTAAATATTTCAATATCCTTCAATAATATAGAAAACATGAGACTCATTTCTTACGTTGCAAGGCATATAAGGTGACAATAACAACAACAAACTCTTAAGTGTGAAACTACCATCAGTTACATAAACAAAACATTGATATTGGGCAAAAAATCTAGTGTCATATAGAATAAATAGCAGATAAAAAAATAGCTTGGCTTACATCTTTTACTCACTTCATAGCCCTTTCTCAACCTACTCATTCTCTTAAAAGAGAGCTATACTCCTGTCCCAAGACTGAATTTTAAATACACATTGCTGATTATAATATTTCTCAAATGCTAGCAATACGGCTATACGCTTCAATAAAATTATAAAAAAAATATATTAAAAAAATAAAAAAAATCATACTTTTAAATAGCTGAAACATACATTCAATTCATTGGTTATTTATAATTAGGAAAATGCATGGACAATGAAAAGGTATCCTATACATAAGTATAACAATAGCTAGCTATAATTCTTTCCCCCCCTGCAAAAACAACAAAAGCCCTTATAACCACCTGTCATGGTGCATATAATCAGTTTCCCATAACTCTTACCAAAAATCTGCCTATCTGATAAAACATCCTTTGCAGGCAACATACTGGTGTTTGCCAATGAATGGTAAACATAAGTTAGACTGGTGCATTACACAATATAAAGCAATGAGAATATAGACTAGGCATTGTTTCTTTCTTTTCTTTCTTTCTCTCTCTATATCTCTCTCTCTCTTTCATTTGTTTCACTTTGTTGCCCTCGGTAGAGTGCAATGGCATCACAGCTCACAGCAACCTCCTGCTCCTAGACTTAGGCAAGTCTCTTGCCTCAGCCTCCCAAGTAGCTGGGACTACAGGTGCCACCACAGTGCCCAGCTTGCAGTTTGGCCGGGGCCAGGTTCAAACCTGCCATCCTCGGTATATGGGGCTGGCACTCTACCCACTGAGCCACGGGCACCCTACTTTAGACAGTACTCCAACATATCAAGACATTTGAGTTATTAATCATTATATAAAAATAAGAGCAAAGTGCATATCTAGTAAATATATTGCTTATTCCTGTGGGAGAAACTTTTGCTCAAGTTGTTGACTTTCCTGCAATTTTTTTATTGGGTATTGTGATTGTTGCACTAAAGAACAAACTACTGTTTTTAAAATGTAAATTAAGTTATTTTATATCTGAAATGATGTTAGAGACGTGTGAATCATTGGCAGTTTTTTGGTTTGTTTCATTATCCACACTGCATTTTAGGTTTTTCAAACTGTAATAATCAAGCAACTATTATCACTACAGCACCTTTTCTCTGCTTGGGTCTGGATCCTCTGTAGCATTCAGGCATTTAAGGTGGGGTGCTGAGAAAGCTGTCGCCATCAGTTTTCATGGCTGTTCAGTTTGTATAACTCTTTGATTCACATTTGCTCTTGAGCTCAAGATTTTACTTTTATACAAATAATACTTTAAGATTGAAGCTTTTAGAACAAAGTAAACGGGCTATGTCCGTATATGTTTGTTTCTAACAACTGTTGCCATTTATTTCAGATTTTCCATTTAGCAGAGATTGAAATTGTCCAGTAACCCTGTGTTCTTATGTCTGCTTTAGTTCTTGTGGGTATTTTATGGGTGCAAATGTGCGGCTTTCTTATTATTTATATAAAGAAAAATTTATAACAGCCAGCTTCTGGGAAATATTTCACTTACTGCTTCCTGATTCCCACCCCTACATCTGTCTGTCTGACATTATATTCAAAATGAACAAGAGATGTTTTTCAATGTAATTTCATGTTTCATATCAATCTTTATAAATACACATAGACATAAAATTGTGATTTCTTTGGCTTTTTTCTGTTGATAAAAATTAGGAATGCTCAATAATATATTCACAATTTGTTTTCTCTTCCATTTTTTTCCATTTCTTAGTCAAACTGAAATTAAAGTGACCTTGTCATTATTGTTAATAAATCATTTGAGATACATTTTACCTTAAGATGTATTCACTTTGGCTCGGCGCCTGTGGCTCAATGGGCTAAGGCGCCAGCCGCATACACCTGCGCTGGAGGGTTCGAATCCAGCCCTGAACGCCAAACAACAATGACGGCTGCAACCAAAAAATGGCCAGGCATTGTGGTGGGCTCCTGTAGTCCCAGCTACTTGGGAGGTGGAGGAGGAGACTCGCTTGAGCCCAGGAGTTGGAGGTTGCTGTGAGCTGTGATGCCACAGCACTCCATCCAGGGTGACAGCTTGAGGCTCTGTCTCAAAAAAAAAAAAAAAGATG
>CAUYON010112954.1:0-18620 GCA_963573935.1 Arctocebus calabarensis
GAACATATTCTTCTTAGCAAAGTATCTCAAGAATGGAAGAAAAAGTATCCAATGTACTCAGCCCTAATATGAAGCTAATTTATAGCTTTCATATGAAGGCTAAAACCCAATTATAGCACAAGAATATAGGGAAAGGGGAAAGGGAGAGGAAGGGAAGCGGGAGGATTGGTAGAGGAAGGGCAATTAGTGGGAACACACCTACGGTGCATCTTAGCAGGGTACTGGTGAAACTTATTAAAGGTAGAGTATCAATGTCTTTATATAGTGATCAAGAAAATGCCATGAAGGCTATCTGTAACGGTACGATCAAAATATTTCTGAATGTATATGAAGCACATTGTGCCCTATGACTGCACCAATGTACACAATTATGATTCAATAAAATTATTTAAAAAAGAAAAAAATCAGAGACAGGGCGGCACCTGTGGCTCAGTGGGTAGGGCGCCAGCCCCATATACCAAGGGTGGTGGGTTTGAACCCGGTCCTGGCCAAACTGCAACAAAAAAATATCTGGGTGTTCTGGCAGGCACCTGTATTCCCAGCTACTCAGGAGGGTGAGGCAAGAGAATCGCTTAAGCCCAGGAGTTGGAGGTTGCTGGGAGCTGTGACGCCACCTCACTCTACCGAGGGTGAGAAAGTGAGACTCTGTCTCCAAAAAAAAAAAAAAAGCATCAGAGACAGAAGTCCTACAATGACTTTGGATAAACTAAAAAAATGAGCCAGTGATATAGTAGAACCATACAAATGAAGAAATCTAAATGGATGAAAATTATAAACTGAATCAGTCTGACAAGGAAGACAAGGGTACAAGAGTGCCTAGTCAGCGGCACCTCCGGTGCACCTTATAAGGGTACATGTGAAATTTACTAGGTGTAGAATATAAATGTCTAAACACAATCATTAAGAAAATGCCATGAAGGCTATGTTAACCAGTTTGATGAAAACATTTCAAATTGTATATAAAACCAGCACATTGTACCCAATGATTGCATTAATATACACAGCTATGATTTAATTAAAAAAAAAAAAAATACTGGGGCAGCTTCTGTGGCTCATCGAGTAAGGGCGCCGGCCCCATATACCGAAGGTGGTGGGTTCAAACTCGGCCTCAGCCGAACTGCAAAAACAGAAAAATAGCCAGGCATTGTGGCAGGCGCCTGTAGTCCCAGCTACTTGGGAGGCTGAGGCAAGAGAATCGCCTAAGTCCAGGAGTTGGAGGTTGCTGTGAGCTGTGTGAAGCCATGGCATTCCACCGAGGGCGATAAAGTGAGACTCTGTCTCTACCAAAAAAAACAATAATAAAAAAATAAAAAATAAATAGTGCCTAATTATAAAACCCAAGAGTATTTGATGTTCTCATCCCCATTGATCTCTCTTCCCAAAAGAAGAACATCTGATTTATAATTTTAATTCATCTCTCAAGATACAGCTATAAACCCAACCACCACCACTACCAGGTTAGTGTTTTGCTCTAGACACTCACACTCACTCTTCTCTTTCCACCCTTTGTGATGGTAAGACCAAGCAGCACAGGATATCCCACTTACCTTCTGACCATCCATCCAAACAAGCATATAATACATACAATTTACAACTCAGCCTAACTTTTATCACTTCGGGGGCTTGACAACTGAATAGAAATCACAAATTACTTTGGAACCCAGATAAGATGTTTGTGTTTTCTTATCTCTACAATTTCTCTCATGGAAACAACCTTAAGAAACAGAAATAACCCAATATGTTTTCTTCTGCTTGTTGATTTTAAGTAAACATGAGGATGGCACTCTAGAATCAATTTTTATCTCCTACTGAAGAATAGTCATGTTTCTATTCTCTGTCTTTGAACATTTCCAAGTATGTCTCAGGTCTTTCCAATGCCCCAAAGTTTACTTGATTTCCTAAATTTACACTCTTTAAAATGATGAGTTTGAAAGCAATACATAATTCACTATAAAATTTTCCCTATGTTTACTTTAGTTTTGAGCAAGCAGACCCCTGCATCATATTATGAATATACAATTGTCTCTTCAATTCTGAATACTCTATTTGTCACAAACACTGGAAGAATTCAAATAATATTCAGAACTTCAAGGATGGAAACTGGTAGAATGTGTCATTCAAATGCCCTTCTTAGCCTACCAGCTTTATTAGCCTACCAACGGAGACTTTCAGCCAGTAGAAAAGAAGTTTTCAGGTTAAAATCGATAGAACCAGATCTGAGAAATGTCATTTAGGTAAAACCTTATGTGCAACAGGGAGAGTCATACTGGATGCAGATATTACTCCCCAGAAGGTTTCTGGAGACTGTACATAATGGGAAGGGGCTACGATAGCCATGTCTTTTTCCTTAAGCTGAAAACTTCTTACAGAGGTCCACTGCTTTATGTTTTGTATGTCTGACACTTGCAGGAGAGGGTCTTCCTTGAAAATCACTAGAAGCATAGAAGGAAAATTTCAATTGTTCATATTTGTGTAAATTAAACAACTCTAAATCTGACGGAATCATAAAGAAATTTTTATTTCTACTCATGCACGGTCTTCTCATGTCCCTTCAATAAGAAGACTCACTTTTATTTTCTTCCAGAGTAGAACTGCGAGCATTATTTTTTTTAAGACAGGACCTTTCCCCCAATGAACCTAAGAGAGAACTAGGAAACAAACTATTAGAGTTAAAACAAATGAGGATTTTTTAAAGACAGTCATACACAAAGCTCCCCCAAGTTGAATTACAAAGGGGAATATACAAGAGCACTGTCAGCTATGCTGTTGGAAACCACTGCCCCATTTCCAACATCCCCCAAACGCAGGAGCCCTCAAAGAGCATGCTGGCAAATCTACATCACAGATGTCACTTCTGCTTCCTCTTACTGCATTTGGGAGCCATGGCAGATGAAAAGTATTACTTGAGTGATGTATATAAATACTCTCCTGCATGCTCAACATCTATGTAACTTGAAGTTGATATACTATTGCCAACAGGAGGACCCATGCTATGAAACAATCCATTAATAAATACCTATAGAACAAACAATGGAATTTTAAAATTTAAAAAGAGATCGTCTAGTCTAGTGGTTCTCAACCTTCCTAATGCCACAATGTATTTTCACTGTTACAAAGGGGTCGTGACCCACAGGTTGAGAACTGCTGGTCTAGTCCAACCACTCAAGATGGCCAAAGTCATACTATTGGAAGAAATAAGAATCAAGGTCCATAATCTCAGTATAAGAGTATTTTCACTCTCACAGGCTTTTACTCATCAATTGAAGAAATGAAATTTTCTCCTCTGCCCTCTCATTTTCACTCCTAAATACCCATTCCAGCACCTTACTTCTATTTACTCAGTCTTTCAGATTAGGGATTTTTCCAGAAAACAACTCAGCCAAATCTGTAGTAAGCACTTTGCTTTCTGTCCCTTCCTTTTTAGAGGTTCTCCTGAGTTTGACCTTCATGGTATAAACCATTCAGTTATTTCCACTTCTCTCCATGTTCTCTCAGTTTCCCATGGCTCTCTGACTGTGGGTATCCCCAAGACACCATCCACTCATGTATTCTCATGTTCCTTCAATAAGAAAACTGACTTGTATTTTCTTCCAGAGTAGAATTCCAGGTATTATTATTTTTTTTAATGATAGGACCTTACTAAGAAATAAACGATTGGAGTTTAAAAAAAAAAAAATGAGGATCTGCAATCTGTCTGTGACCCACACCTTTAGCCCTAATCTCTCTAACCTCCAGACATATTTTGCCAGGTGTTTCCTGGATATTTTTACATTATCTCCTCAAACTTTAATGCCCCTCACCAAAATCCTCTCTCTCTACACATTTTACTCAGCTTCCTAAGAGTATCATCACATCTCCATTCATGTGAGTTCAGAACTTTGGTCATCTAACCCCAGTACTGTCACCCAGTCCTACTGATATTTTTTTAAAAATTCTTTGTGCTCAATTTTGAACTTGTTTTCCTTTTAGATTCCACAGAAACTACCATAAACTCGGTTTTCATCAGCCAGTCTCCCTATCTCCACCTCCTTTATTAAATGTCTACTTCATCATATTAATCTGTTGCTCAAAAACCTTTGACTTTTCTTAATTAGGGTCTTCTTCTCTAACCAGGTGGCTATACACACTATTTTCCTATGTACTTTCTCATTCCTATGCCTGGCAAATCTAAGCTAAAATAAACCCCAATAAATCCCACAGCTAAAATACACATCCTGTTACATGGCCAAAACCTGACTCCCTTCATGTGGTTCACATACAGACTTCTCCGTGAAGCCCTTAAGAGTTCTTGAATTCACTGTCTACTTACCAGTGAATTTTGGTACTCAAATTCCACTAGTTTATATATTAACTTTCTAAACATATATGTGTTGTCTCTTGGTATAGCTGTAGGAACCACATTTTTCTGATTATAGTTATAATAACTATACTACATTATATAAAAATGAGGCATAGTCTGGCTTTGTTCCTTTCCAGGTGGGTGACTTTAGCCAATTTACTTAACCCCCACAAACTTTCATACCTATAAAATAAAGATAATGTCATCTACTTTATAGTGTTGTCGTGCAGTGTAGCTGAATGTGTGGATTATGTGTACATGAATGTATGCACAATGTTTAACATGGTATCTGGTCTACAGTAAGTACTTATAGCTATTATGATTTTGCATACAATAGGCACTCCTCTTTGGTTAACATTTTAAACATCAAAGGTCATGCTAAATATATTTTATATCGTACTATTAAGATTCCATTTCACATGAAGTTTTACAGATCACCATATTTAGTAAAAAATTATTTTTTAAACTCTATTCCAGAAGAATGGAAAAGATAACTTTCAATCTTCAAGCTGTGCCCAATGGATAAAACCTAATGTATAAAATTCTGTGAAGTTCCATCCATACGCATAACCCATTCAAGCATGATTTTCAGCAATTATCCATTTTGATAATGTAGTTAAAGCAAAATTAATTATTTGGGAAGTCCTGCAAAGTTTCCAAGTAGCCAAGTGAAAGGATAAAGATTTGGTGACATGAGATAGCTAGACCCTGTCAAAACCTGGAACCGAGTGATTGGTGACCATAGCCAGCTTTTGCTATGAAAAAAAGGCATAAGCTTTCCTTCAGCCAACAAGGCTATCAGTGGTTTTTAAAAACAGTATAAATGTTGTGATACAGTGCATTAAAAAAACCAACACTCCAGCCTTTTAAGGCTGAGGTTATTCTTTATTTTTTTTTTTCCCCCTAATGAAACACAGAGTCTTTTTTATGCACAGGTCACAACTTTTCCTACATTAAATTATACTGTATTTTAAAAATCAGATACTACAGTTCCACAAAGGTTGCTGACACTTTCCACCAGGAATATCTGTGATCTCAAAAGGAAGCTACATGCATCTGCGTGAAGAAAGTTAAAGCCATCATCTTCCTCCGTCTGCCTTGGACCTCCCACCATGTTGAGCAGCTGCAGGGCAAATCTCTTCTTGCATCACTACCCAAATTGCTTCCCTTCTAAGACCCCAGCCTCATTATTTCTGCACAAGAACACTGCATGGTCTTACCGCAGATGTAAGACGAGTGAGAATTTCATCACTGCTTTCTTCGGAGTCCTCAATTTTCTGATGAGACCTTTGAAAAACAAAGAAGAAATTACTCATCAGCTGTGGCTTCTCAAATTTATCTACCATGTTAGGGGGAAGAATGTCCAAGTAATGGCATTGTTAATATATTAGTGAAAGTACTCGTGCAAATACTGTTGTGTCAGAATGCCATAGGAACACAACCTGATTGCACGTCAACTGTTCCTTTGAAACCAATTAGCAAGAACTTCTTCACAATGCATCAACTGAATCCTTAGGACCCCGTACTGTTCTCCAAGTCATATAACAAAATAACTCTGACACAGATTTACATATATGGGCATGCATGAAGTAGATTCAAATAGAAGATGGTTAAATGCTGAAATTTCCTCTAACTCTAAATGAAATCCAGATTTAAAAAATATGAAATGTGAATTTTCCCTTACAACTGAGTTTCAGCCAAAGTAAATGTACTCTAAAATGGTATATTATAGGCCTAATACCATAATGGGAATTATAAGAAATACAAAAGGCAAAAGAACTGTGCCTTTTCAAGAGACTATATCCCCTTGAGTAGCCCAGGAAATTATACATATGTTAAATAACTAATAAGACATGTAACAGTGTAAGATCAATTTATTCGTTTAGGGGAAAAAAAATCTTTTTAATTTAATTCAAGAATAAAATTTTTGCCACACAAATGTATATGCTAACATATAAAATTACCTACTAATAAGAAAAAATCTTATAAACTACATATTTTTCTCCCAGTGTGGAAAAAAACAAAATTTGACTAATGCCAATTGAATACATAAAATTGTCTCCCAGACCTATTTCACAAGCAATCCCTTTCAATACATTCCATGGATGTGGAGGGATTCAAGGTAATTGCCCTGTAGAGCAATGTTATCAGAATTTCAGTCCAGTGATTGATTTCAATCTCAGGGACTGTGGTGGGCCAGCTGGAACACTAGCCTGTGGGACAAGAGGGCTTCTCCCAGCTCATAGGAGAGCTAAGAAGAAGCTTTTTAAAAAGAGAAAGCTGGTTGGATCAATTCTGGGCATTGGCTTCTTGTTTCTGTAAATGTTATTAAAACCTTTTCCAGGAAAAAAGTCACACCCTTCAAATGACAGCAATGAATTACAAACCACTGTCTTTACAAGAATTGCAATACATAGGCATGAGGCAGGGCCAGTGTTGTCAAATTAATTAAGTGCTCAGTGGAGCAAAGCATTTGAATGCCTGCTAACAGTCTGCCCATTAAAAAAACAGTGAGAACTGAGTATATATATATTTTTTAAAGTTACCTAGATGGGATGTTTTAAACAACAGGCTTTATTATGAAAGTTCCCTCTTCACAAAGGTGAATTTACTGGTTCCATATAAATGAAGTTACACTGAGAAGAGATCTGAAACCCTGCATGACCTAAGCCACCATACCATGTTGACATGATTAAGCTGAAGTGACTAAACAGATCTGACAGGAAATGAAGAGCCAAACACCCGAGAGACTAGAGCACCCGACCAGGCCTCTGCAGTGAAGCGTGGGTTGGCCATGTCTTTTCATGTTCCTCAGGCCCCACAGATGCCTGAAGTATTAGATAATGGGCGTGAGGTATTTTGCACTCACACAGATTCTGTCATGAAGATGTTTTCAATAAGCTGCTGAGAGGAACTCAGCATTCCAGGGGCAGCTCTTGGATACATGACTGATAATGACTATTTCATGAGTAATAGCTCAGTTGCTGCTGTTTTAGTGACAAGTCATTTAGTCCCTGTTCAGAAGCAAAACTATCTTTCATCGTTCTTCCAGCACAAAACATGCCATGGCAAAATATATTTCTTATGGAAATATGTGTGTAAGAGAGAGTAATGATCCTCTGAGAGCTGTCCCAGAGTCCATATCCACTTTTATCACCTCAATCATTAGGATTTTCGACCAGAACTCCCAAGTCTTTTCCATCTGCCTTCAAAGTGGCTTTTGGTGGCAATTCCAGGAACAGTATTTTCACCCACCTGGGGATCTGATAGGTGAAATCAGCCTCCCTCACCCTGCACTCATCTTGCTACTGCCCTCACCAGTCTACTGGTAGCTCTCGGGACTCCTGAGTCCTACTCACCCTGCGGCCATTCCATCCCTCCTCACTGCCTGCCTTTTGGTCAGGCCCCAGATCCTCTCTGACAGAAAGGCTTGGCAGAAAGGGAAGGGAAATGACTGAACTTGAACACATTATTTTAACCCAGTTCTTTGACTCTGGTTTTTCTTCACCTAACCAATCCCCAACAGACACCAGGATTACCATTCTAAATCTTAGATCTAGTCTTGCTATTTATTATCCAGGTTCTAAACCTTCAGTGATCCCCACTGCCTATAGAGCGTTCTAGAATTCAGAAATATTCCTTCTTCCCTCCTAATGTGTTCCTGTACCTCATCTGGCCTTAAGGAAGTTTATAGGAGCAGGACTAGAAGTAACAGGCAGAGCCTGAAAAGAGAGACAGAAGAGAGAAGAAACACTCAGCCACCCTGCTTCCTCCTTTACTCCTGCAGGCACTTTTTACCTAAGCCCCCTCCCTAACTCTAGACTAAAACATCCAGAAACATCAGACTTTCTTGCCCCAGTAAATGTACTTTTACAAAATATATAAAATTCTGATTCTGTCTATATAAATATACATCAACACAGCCCAAGAAAAAGTTCTCACTTATTAGATCAAAATATTAATAATGAAATACATGTGGCAGAGGAAAATTAAGGGTATATGTAATACTGGTATCATATTGTCCATTATTACTAAAGGGGGCTGTGCTGCTGCACTATGGCTGTAGGTCTGGCTTGTCAGTGATTAGAGAAAGGGAAACCAAGAAACTGTGGCTGGAATCAGCAGGTACGACAGTGAAAAGTGATCTAACATAGAAAAAGAAGAGAAAGAGAGTGACACTAGGAGTGAAGAGCCATCCCTGAGGGTTTATGCCAACAAGTGCTCCACTTCAGGAATTCCCAGGCCTGCTTCTCAACGTCTCTGCTCATCAACAGCCCAAAGCAACCTGGTAATTCTTCAGGGGAAAGTACAGCGAGCCGGTGCTACAGGCAGATGTCTTTGTAAATTTGAGAAGTCTGTAATATCTATAGGTGCCATTTGAGAATGCAGGGATGGCAAAAGCCTATGGCCCCTCTGCCTTCGTCCCTCTAACCATCAAACTACACATGTTACCATTCTACCCACCCTCACCCAAAAAGAAAATCACAAAATGGAAGGCCCTGCCTTTCCTATAGTCTTTCTCACCTTAATTGATGGCAACTCCATCCTTCTAGTTGGAAGTCATCTTGACTTCCCCTCTCTTACAGCCCACCATCTAACTATCTGAATGCCACTGGCTCTTCCTTCATGGCATCTCTGTCATCCGACCACTTCTCACCACCTCCATCACCACCACTGTGGCTCCTGCCACAATGCCTCTCACCAGGACCATAGTGGTCTTGCTGAACTGAAAGTTAGTTCATATTCCTCTGCTCTAAATCCTTGAATGACTTCCCATCTCATTCATAAAGCAGAGTCTTTTTTTATTTTTCTGTAGAGACAGAGGCTCACTTTATTGTCCTTAGTAGAATGCCATGGCTCACAGCAACTTCCAACTCCTGGACTTAGGCAATTATCTTGCCTCAGCCTCTCAAGTAGCTGGGACTACAGGCACATGCCACAACACCCGGCTATTTTTTTGTTGCAGTTCACAGGTCCCGGGTTCAAACCCACCACCCTTGGTATATGGGGCTGGTGCCCTACCCACTGAGCCACAGGCACCACCCAAAACAGAGTCTTTTATTTGAAAATAATTAATGAATAAATATTTTTTATTTATTCAAGGCATAGATGCAATGACTTATTCATACATTGTGTAATGATTATCACAAATTATTAATTTACATATAACCACTCACACTGTACATTAGAGCTTCAGAATTTGCTCATCTTATAAATATAAGTTTTTGTATGCTTTGATTAACATCTCCCCATTTCTCCTACCCATAATATCTGTATTTTAAACAGGTCTGTTTTGCTTACTAAGCAAATTCCTATGAAAAAGGAATGGTAGAAGAATGAGAATTAGATTTTAGATTTTTCCTTCATATCTTTAACATCATAAATACAAACACCTACTTACATTTCCAAGGGAAGATAAATGTTCGCAGTATCAGACTACTAGTCATGCTTATGGAAGAAATTTACTAAATGGCAGTAAATTGTGACATATTTATTAAAGGGTCACGGGATTCAGTTATGCATTAATCTAAAGCTGAATAAAATTAGGTATCACTGATACTCTTTCACATTTGATTTTGAGGATTTGAAGATTAATGCTTAATATTTAAAGAAACTGGACTTCAAATGCTAATACAAGCAGGCCTAGATGTTCAATTTTTGCTAAAATTCCTCTATGATTCTTAAGTACAGAGGTACCCCAATAAAAATATGCAATCTGTTCCCCTACCTGGGATAAGTTTTGTTTACATATACAATGAAAATCTTAGAGAATTGTGTCCTTGGGAAAGGGAGTAATGATTAATAACAAATACTGTGACTGGTTGGTTTGGGGCGGTACCTGTAGCATAGTGGTTATGGCACCAACCACATGCAGAAGGTAGCAGGTTCAAACCCGACCAGGGCCAGCTAACCATCAATGACAACTGCAACAACAACAACAAAAAAAAAATAGCCAGGCGTTATGGCAGGTACCTGTAGTCCCAGCTACTTGGGAGGCTGAGGCAAGAGAATCGCTTAAGCCCAAAAGAGTTTGAGGTTGCCGTGAGTTGTGACACCACCGCACTCTACCAAGGGTGACATAGTGAGACTCTGTCTCAAAAAAAAAAAGAAACTCTCAAATTTGTGCATTTTTCTTCCACTAAATTTGGGAAGTTTCTAGTCATTTCTTTAAATACGTTTTTCTGCACCAATTTCTTTGTCCTCTCCTGAGATGCCAACATGTGTTAGACTTTATGATACTTACTATCCAAATTTCTAAAAGTGTTCTATTTTCAAAGCATTTTTCTCTTTGTCCTTCACATTGGATCTGATCTATCTTCCAGTCACCTCCATTTGCTATTGAGTCAATTCAATAAATTTTTAATTTCAAGTATATTTTTTAGTTCTAAAACATCATTTGGTTCATTTATTTTTTTCTATACATTGGCTAAGAATTTTTATCCTTCTATTCATTTAAAATATGTTTACTTTTACGTAATAGAACAAAGTTAAAATAGTTGTTATCAAGTCTTTAATAATTTCAAAATCTGGGTCATCTCAGGATTAACATCTGTTCCTTGTCTTTTCTTTGACCACTGGTCACAATTTCCTGGTTATTTTGTGTCAAGTGGTTTTGTTTTGTATCCCAGCCACTTTGAACATAACGTTGAGCAGCCTTTCTATGCACCTTTGGATCTATTCCATAGACGTACAACTCAGAAGACAACCCACATTTGTGCAATTCATACACAAAATTGATAAATCTCGTCCTTTATCCTCTCCTACGTTCCTCTACATTCTCCTATTTGCAGGGGGTGCCCCTTTGACAAGTTCTGTTGGCCAAACATAAAAACAAACCAGGGTTCCTCATTATCTTTTATAGTTACCTGCACTGCCACCACCACAGCTCTGAGACTCGGACAAAGCTACAAGAAAAAAGTAAAATCGAGACAAGGATTTCTCTATTCCCCACCCCCACCCCAAGGACCACACATTCTTCAAACCACTTGGGCCCATTTCCCTGATCCTTCTTGTCAGAAAGACAGGGTTTATAGTGGAAATATTTATACCTGTACCAACCTTTTCCCTATGCTGTATAACTGGAGCCTGACTTTTAGGTAAAGTTGCCAAATAAAAGAAATAACAAGGGAAAAACTCAGACCTGCAGGTCACTTCTCCAATGTTTCATTCTTTCCAAAATCTGCTTAGTTTTGTTTATTATTCAGAGAGCGTGGGTATGTATTTATGTATGTATGTATTTTTATCTAAACATTTTAGCTGCAAACAATAAAAGAGATAGACTATAATAGACTTAATTCAGTTGTGACCTGAACCAGATACCCCATTAATAGATTATTATTCACAAGACTTTCCAATGGATTCATGATTGATCGCCTTGCCATATTTCACTTCTCATAAGTAAGAGGCCAAAAAGTCAAGGCTTTCAGGGAAAATCATTAAGAATAGAAAAGCTAAAAAATTGTCACTCAGTTCTATTCTGTAATAAGATAATGAAAATGTATAAAACACAAAAGGCAGGAATAACCTATAACAATAAAAAGCAATTTTCCATAGCTGAGAAGAGTTGAATATTCTATACGGTTATTACCTATTTTCAATGAATTTAGAAATACACAGTACAAAATATTTTCATTTCTCAGAAACTATTTTCATTTTTCTCATTGCTTCAGAACCTACATCAGTTCCTATGTACTTCCTACCTTATTATCTGGATGAATTGATGTCATCCCCTTTAAATCCCTGAAGGCCTTACATTATTTACAAATCTTCATGCTCCTCATCAGCCTGACATATGCTTTACACAAGAGCTGATCATCAGTAAGTGTCTGCTGAATAAGTCACTCAGCAAAATGTTGGTGACAAGTGCTGTCTTCTCCCAGACCTTCTGCCTCCTGCTTCTTTTCCTCATCTAAAAATTCAGAGGAACAAATTCAACTATCTTGGATAAGCTCATAAAGCTAAATTTGTATAATTTTCAGAAATGTCAGCCAAGTGGCAAATCACCTTTATGTCATGATAATATTAGCCAGATTGGGATGCATAGGGGGCTGTTTCAGTAGACACCAAGAGGCTAAACATGTGTCTATTTCAGCCACATACAGAATTTAGGAATATTAGCAATGCCAAAAGGCAATCAGGAAGGCAGGTCAGCCAGGCATGACCACCAGGCATTGATCAAACTGAGAGAGAAAGAGAGAGATCCAGCTTACACCAGCCCTAGGCTCCACCAGCAGACACCTACAGCAAGCCCTCCCAAGTCATTGGGAAGCAGCCTGTCCACTAGCCAAAGCCAATGAGAGGAAAAAGTAGCCATTCTGATAAGAAAGCCTCCCACCTTCCTCTGCCAAGGCCAAGGAGCCCACACCATTCACACCATGTACCCAGCGGTGGATCTCGAGGAGCGGTACAGAGAGACTAAGCTCTTCTACCAACATATGAGAGTCTGACAAAGAAGTTTGCAAACTTGCCACTATGTGCTCACTTTGGCAGCACTATATGGACAACTTGGTACAGTTTCAGAACCTTGGTATATCATTGTCTCATAGCTGTGCATGTTATGGTTGTTGCATAATTTTGTGTGCTGTTATAAGAATGCTGAAACTTGAATTAGAGCAATGGAACGGACATTCATAAATTTCTTGTTAAACTAGTTAAGAGTGGAAGTGAAATCAGGGACATACTACTCCAAGTTTATGGGGATAATGCCATGAGGAAAATGGCAGTGTACAAATTGATTAAATTTTTTTCTGAAGGGAGAAAAAGCCTCACTGATGAAGTGAGATCAGGGCAGCCAGTAATGAGCAGAACTGACATAAACATTGGAAAAAATTATAGAATTGCATGTCAAAATCATCAGCTGAGTGTGAGAAGCAGAACAGACCAAGAGAAACAGTTAGAAAAAACTTAACTGAAAATCTTGGCCAACAAACAACTCATGGTTCTTGCATCACAACAATGCACCAGCTCACACAGCACTATCTGTGAGGGAGTTTATAGCCAACAAATAACTATATTGAAACACTCTCCCTACTCACCTGGCCCCCAATGACTTTTTTCTTTAACGAAGATAAAAGAAATATTGGAAGGAAAGCATTTTGATGACATTCAGGACATTAAAGGTAATACAATGTACAGCTTTGATGGCCCTTCTGGAAAAAGAGTTCAGAATTGCTTTTAAGGGTGAACGAGACACTAGCTTAGTGCATAGCTTCCCAAAGGGAGTACTTCAAAGGTGAATATAGGGATATCCAGCAATGTGGTATATAGCACTGTTTCTAAGGTGAGTTTCTGAACTTAATTGTCAGACCTCATATGCTAAACAGTAAACTAAGAAGACTTTTTAAATTACTATGTGAAATAATTTTACTGAGTTGGCCTAAAATTGTGGGGAATCCTTTCCTTCTTTCTGGCCACCAGCAGGATGGAGGCTCATGTAAACAAACATCAGATCACTTAAAGAAAAACAAAGAAGCTACGCTTTTCTTTAAATGAGCTCCATATTGGTGATCCTCTACAAGTCTCTAAATTACCCATAAATGTTAACTATTCTATAAGTGGTAGGATACAGGCTTATGCATTTAAGGTTCATAGGTTGTCTGTGTGCAGCCCTACCACTCCTGCCCTGGTAAGCTGGAAGCTGAGTTGAAATGGCCAAGCCCTTTCATAGCCCAAATTCCCAAATAGTGTGAGAGAGGATTCTAAGGTTTCTCTTTCATGCCTTTCCCTACGCTGTTACTTCATCATTGCTCCCTTGGCCAAACAAAAGAGAGGAGTCAGAAAAAGTACCTTCTAGGTAACCTAGTTTGGCTTTTGGTCAGTGAGATACCACGACAGCTCTTTTTTTCCCCCAGAATAGTACCCTTGACACCTAAATCAGGCATTGTTTTGAGTTACCTATTCAGTTTGGTTATAAGAGTTATTTTCCATAGATAATGAAATTTATTTCCTCAAACTAACCTAGAAACCTGCAGCAGTTTAATCTGCCCTCCAGACTCAAGTGTGCTTTCTTAAAGAAGAAAATTCCCTTTACTTTTTTTCTTTATAGAAATGCATTTGTACAAAACAAAACTGTGTTTACATAGAGACATTAAAGACACTTAGAGGATGGCAAATTAGAGATGCCTACTGCAGCCCTGGTCTAGTTTAAAAGCATACCACTCCTTCCTAGAAAGTTTGTTAAAATTTCTTGAGCTGCTCCTCAACTTTTCTCAGGCACTTCTGACCTATATTAAAGAATATTACAATAAAGAACATTTCCTATACTCAGACTAATTGAGTGATATCTGAATTTTGCTTTACCCTGGCAAGGCCCTTTATAAACAGTGGTGGCAGGAAATGCATAGCCATTTCAGAGCTTAGTCTAACACTTTCATAGCTCCTATTTATACTTTTTCAGAAAAGGATGGTAGAACAATCCCCATAACTTCTGAGAACACATTATAGCAGGAGATAAAAGGGTAATCATTAGAGTGAAATACACAAAGATTCAAACACTAAGACACTCCACTTGACATTTGTATGACCTTGGGCAGGTTACCTAACCTCTGTGCCTCAGTTTCCTGACTTATAAAATAGAGATAATAGTACCTGTCTTGTAGAATTCCTCTGAAAGTGAATAAAAATGAATATAAAGTGTTAAGAACAGACCTAACATTACATATTCTCTACAATCAACTTCTCTATCACAGCGTCTCTAGCACAGTGTCTCATTAATCTCTGAAATTTATTTCATGTCCTAAAAACAGTATCTATTAATTGCTCAGTGTCAACTGTCAGTAAGAGTAACTTACATTTGTTATGGCTATACAGGTGTTTCTCTCTGAACCTCTTTCTTACCTATGAAATAAGGACCAATACCATTTGCTCTGCTAATATCACAGAACTGAAAGAGTCCATGGCACAGGAAAGTATTCTGAAAACTGAAGTATTCTACATTCTGCAAAGTTTTTAACTGAAAATTTAATCTGTGACTCAGAGTTCAGAAATAAGCTTGTCACTACCATCATAGATAAACAAAGGCATGTCAGAATCACCATATCATGACTAAAGTGCTATTCCCAAGATGCTTTCATTAATTTAATTCATTTTAATCATATAGTGATTCAGTATGTTCGTGTGATAATGATTCATCCATTTTAATTTGCCAAATGTTGCTTCTCGATTATTTTCAGAAATGTTCTGTTGAGCTCTTCCTTAGGAAAGTCACGATGCAGATAAGATATGAGTTATTTTATTTAACTTAAGCCCAATCATATATTTATTCCTAATTTAGATCATCTACTCATATAATGATGATAAATTAGAAGCAGCATGGAGCAGCTTGTGAGGTCTCTGGAATTGGAATACCAGTTCATTCATTTACTATTTGGATTTAATTTTCAGCATTTTATTTTACCTTTCTGAACTTGCATCTGAAAAATGGGAATGGCACAATTACATCTTAAATGAAATAGCCATCTTAAAGAGCACAGCATAGTCCCTGAACACAGTAAATGTTGTCTGAAAAAGAATAATTTAATAAAGACTCAAGAGAGCATGTACTTACAGTTCACAGATGTCAGCTCGAGCAGGAATAAGAGGCACAAGTTGCAGTAAAAGTTTCACACCATTTTGCCATTCTTCTTCTTTTTCAAATTCACAGTACAAGTAGCTACATTCATCCGAGGAAAACTGGTAGAAGACGTAAGTATCTTGAAAGTATAGGTGCTGGTCTACTGTTTGAAATTAAAAAAGTGTGATCGATTTTTTAAAGGATATGTGCATATTATTTGGAGAATCATAAACTGAGTAAGTTAAAAGCCCTAATAATTACTAAGAAAGAGCTAGAGGTAAGGTTATAATTATACATTCTAAGCTCATTCATGTTTATAATACCTATCAACTAAAAAGGACTTACTGGCTAGTCTATTTCTATTACCTAAAGATTCAATCAGCTTTTTCACATGTATTTTATAATTTTTCTGCTTTAGAGGCAGGTGCAGATGAAATCAATAGCAAATCAAAGAGGGTGGGGAGAAATTCTCTTTCAGTGGGCCCCCCCAAAAAACTAATAGATTTATTATAATTGCCTTAGTGGTGCCACAAAACAATACAATGGTTAAGTTTTAGATGAGCAGCTCTCAACTGGGAGTGACTGTGCCTCCCCCAGGGACATTTGGTGATGTCTAGAGACACTTTTGGTTGTGATAACTGGGTTGGAGGGGTGGGGGGCTGCTAGAGGGTAGAAAACAAAAGGGATGCTGTTAAAAATCCTATAATGGACCGGACAACCCTTCACAGCAAAAAATCATCCAACCTGACATGTAAGTCCTACCAAGGTTAGGAAACCCTGTTTAAAAGGAATCAAGAAGTGAACTTTTCCAAAAAGCACTAACACAAAATATTCTACTAACCAGAATTCTATAATAAGCCAGTGAACTAATAATACCTCCATTCCTCAAAAGTAGTTAATTGGTTTTCTGAGTAAGAGTATTAGATGCTAAATATCATTGACTGTCTAAGAAGATTACATCCACATTCCCATCTGTACTATTCATTCACAATGGGACCAGGGGTATATCCTTAATATTTATTACCTGTGGGGTAAAAAGAGCTTCTCAGTGACCACCCACCACCGGACAGATACAGCTAAATAAAGAATCCAGATTGCTTGGTTTCTAATCCTTCAATTACCTGGGCTCAACTAAGAAAAGAAATAATCTATCATCTATTTTAGTTCCCAGTTAACATCTATTTTCTCTTCTATTAAAACATCTGATTTTCATAGGTCATATCTCTAAGTGTTCTTGATTACTTAGTGTTCAGGAATGACATACATATTCCATGCATAAAATCACTTTCTGATGATTACTCCAAGTATAACAAGATAAATCACACACTTAGAGCAGCTAAAGATGTCACTAATTAAAAAAAAAAAAAAAGTAAGGGGAGGAGCCAAAATGGCGGCCGAGTAACAGCTTCCATGCAACTGGGCACGGTGAGAATGGGGAGAGAAGAATTCAGGCATCTCTGGCTGGCGAGATCTGCCGACAAACATCCCTTTGGGGGCACAGGGAGACAGCATGAGACTTCTGGACCCCCTGAGGAAGGCAAAAGCAGTGGAGATCTGACAAGTGGTTGCGTGTGTTAGTTCGGGTCTAATCCTACCGGCAGCTGTGACTACAGCAGCAGTGAGACTTCAACTGGAAAGGCCTTACCTGTGAGCTGTTTGGGTTTCTTTTGGACTTGGCACTCGGTTGAACTGCCTTGAGAGAACTGGGGCAAGAGTGCGGAGGTATTTGAGTGCTGTCTGGGGCTCCAGACTGAGCCACCGAGTGAGAAAGAGCTTCCAGTCTTTGGTTGTGGGCTGTGTGGAGCCATCGTAGGAGAACTGAATGGCAAGCTCCACCCTCAGGGTTGCAGAACAAGCATCAGGCAGGAGCGAGTAATCTAGTGACTGATTACTCAATCTAAAGGTGGGGACTGAGACGCTTTGCAGCTTTAGCCCTCAGGGGCATAGGGTGAGACTAGTTTTGGCACATTGGGTAAGTGGCTAGCCACTTAAGGAGTGATCCCAGTGACAAGTGCTTTCCTGGGAAAACTTCTGCTTAGCCCAAGTTAGCAATTTAAAGTGCCTTCTAAACAGACTGAGGAGGATTTAAGCTCTCCACCCTGCGGGGTTTGAGAAATCATTAGAGGCCTCCGGTCTCCATTTTGTTCAGCTGTATCAACATTGTGATTAACATATCATACCCCAAAAGATCACCTCTTGCCCAGACAATATCAGCAAGATATATATACTGATTTGTTTCTTGGTTTTGTTTTGTTTTGTGGTTTTTTTTGGTTGTTGTTTGTTTGTTTTCCTTATTGTTGTTTTTTTTTTAATTTCAACATTTTCCTTAAAGATTTTTCTTTTCTTTTTTTAAAATCATTTTATTAAATCATAATTGTGTACATTGGTGCAATCATAGGGCAGAATGTGCTTCATATACAATCAGAAATATTTTGATTATACTGTTAGAGATAGCCTTCATGGCATTTTCTTGATCATTATATAAAGACATTGATACTCTACATTTAATGAGTTTCACCAGTACCCTGCTAAGATGCACCGTAGGTAGGATCCCACTAATTGCCCTCCCTCCACCCATCCTCCCCTCTCTCCTCCCCTCCCTTGCCCCTTTCCCTGTATTCTTGTGCTATAATTGGGTTTTAGCCTTCATATGAAAGCTATAAATTAGCTTCATATTAGGGCTGAGTACATTGGATACTTTTTCTTCCATTCTTGAGATACTTTGCTAAG
>CAUYON010112957.1:0-48067 GCA_963573935.1 Arctocebus calabarensis
TTAGCTTCATATTAGGGCTGAGTACATTGGATACTTTTTCTTCCATTCTTGAGATACTTTGCTAAGAAGAATATGTTCCAGCTCCATCCATGTAAACACAAAAGAGGTAAAGTCTCCATCTTTCTTTAAGGCTGCATAGAAACAGCAGCAATGGAATGAATACCTTCTTTTTCTGGGAGCAATTTGCTAGTGTGTTTGTCCATTCACTCATTTATTTTTGACTCAAGATAGGATATAATTTGCATATCATCTATCTAATTATATTCTGTAGAATATAATTTATACAATACATCTAATATATCCTTTAATTATATTTACTGAGGGCTAGTAAACAAAAAATATATTGTCCATTCCTTTGAGGGTATCCCAATAGTTTGAAAATTATATCCTTGGAAAGTTTTTATCCTTTAGATATCCTTCTGTTAACTGGTGTGTGTATGTGTTACTAAAAATATTCAATATATTTCAAGTACATTGGCCTGATGTGTTCTGTTTCTTTATAACATATAAGAATATATATATATATATATATATATATACACATATATGTACACACATATATACTTATAAACGGTTTAGGAACAAATGAGTATTACTTGGATTTTATTCAAAGGACTCTGCTATCAGCTGCAAGAGGTTGTAGTTTTTACCTCGACTTTTTCCATAGATAAAATATACAATTTTTAAAGAATTTCTGGGAGGCAAATGGAAAATGCTTTTAGATAAATGTCCCAAATTTATATCACTTGGTTTTGCATCATTTAATGCCACTACAGGGAGACCCAAATTTTGTGTCCCTATATGCTTTAGAGGTATATCAAATATGAACATTTTTAGATAGGCAAAAAATATCTGTATTTTAATATAATAGCAAGAGTATAAGTTATTTTTAGAGAGTTAAAGGTTTCATGACAGGGTGAGAAATAATCTTTTAATACTTGTACATAGTATCAAGTAGCCAAATAATAAATATTTTCCCCACACGCATACTTTTAGTTCTAGAATTTCATAATTATTGTGTTCGTCTTCTCTCTCACTCTCTCTCTCTCTTTCATCCTCTGCTCTTTCATCTCTTTCTTTCCTATCTCTGTAAATTCATTCAGAAAAGATGTGTTTCCTTCACTGGGTTCTATGCCTGATAATTATTCAAACTAGAATTTAGGGTACAGGTTAACTATGAAGGCTTAGCAACGCTACTAAATTCAAATCCTGGCCCTGCCAAGATAAAAAAGCTGAGATATTTTCTACATCAAAACCCATTTGCTGTGCTGTGCACAACCTCAAACCTTATTTGAGAAAATCCTCAAGATGATATAGTTGGTTAAGTACTAAAAGTTAATTATTGATGAAAGCTTAAGGAACTTTTAAAACCAAAATGATCAAGATATAAATACTATCTGATTCCACTTACCTGGGGAATATACATGTATTTAAAACTATTGAATTGTACACTTAAAAATAGGTAAGGTGTTAAGTACCAAATAAAATTTCAATTGAAAATAAAGCAAAATAAATAAATATAAGAAAGGCATTGAGAAGTAGTTTATTTTATCAAAGTATATTCATTTATTATAATGCTACAAGAGATTTCTTCTGTGACCTTATTTTTCTGAAAATCAGCCAAGCTTTACCATTCCATAAAGCAAGATATTATAAAACTTTTATCTTGCAGTTAGGGATCAGGCCTGAAATAAAAATCCTCTTGGCTTAGTTATCACATTTATAAATGTGAATAAAATTCACATTTGAATCTACATGAAATGATTGACACTGGATGATATTCTGATACAAATTTTTGTCTACTGTAGAATACACAGAAATACAGAAGTGAAAACTGAAGGCAAACTTTGATAGTATGACTTATCTGGAATGAAGAAGGGAAACAAATACATACATATTCAAATAAATCTATTAAGTTTATCCTTCTTTAGTTTGGTTTAGTTATAATTTTAATATTTTTTTTTCTGAGACAGAGTCTCACTATGTCACCCTCAGTAGAGTGCCGTGGCTTCACAGCAACCTCAAATTCTTGGGCTCAAGCGAGTCTTTCCTCAGGCTCCCAAGTAGCTGGGACTAAAGGCACCCACCACAATAACCAATTATTTTTTGTTGCAGCTGTCATTGTTGTTTAGCAGGCCTGGGCCAAGTTTGTACCTGTCAGCCCCGGTGTATGTAGCTGGTGCCATAACCACAGTTCTATGGGCGCCAAGCCAAATTTTAATAATATTTTTTAAAGTCAAATAATAATGGCAGCATGGGAAGGTATGAACTTAAAAAAAATGATAAAACTCATATTAAAGATGCATTTTCCTAGTAGACACCAAAGAAAAAAAGCCATTTAATTTATAAGTTTGCTAAGAGAGTGATTCCACCCAAGAGCTATAGGGAGGAACAAGTGAGATATGACATTATAGCTTCAAATGTTTACTGATATTGATGCCTAAAAATTATTCTCTCTAGAAGTAATTTGAAGAGTTGTGTATTTCAAAGTTCTGAGAACATAAGTGCTGACAATAATATATCTAGAAAACTCAAAATTACTTGCATCATGAAAAGAGCCAATTAATAAAGAATCAGGTAGACACACACAGAGACCATTTTACTAAGCTCACGAACAAGAGCTCATGCACTGAATTAGTCTGGGTTCTCCAGAGAAACAGAGGAAATGAGGTACACACACAGACACACACACATATAATGTGTGTCTACCACATTATCTGATATATGTATGCGTGTGTGTGTGTGTGTGTGTGTGTGTGTGTGTGAAAGAGAGAGAGCGATTGTAAGGATTTGGCTTACACAGTTATAGAGGATGAGAAGTTCTAGGATTTATGACTAGCAGGCTGGAGATCCAGAAGAGCCGTGGCATTGTACCTCCAGTCCAATTTCAAAGGCCTGAGAACTAGGAGAGCTGATAGTGTAAGTTCTAGTCATAACCTAAGTCTAAATGCAGAAGACCCATGTTGCAACCCAGAAAAGTCAGGATGAGAAAGTGAGTTGTCTCTTAGTCATCTGATTCCATGCAGGCCTTCAAAAGAAGTAAACAAGATGTGGTGGTAAACGTGGATAAGAGGAGAATGATTTTGACATATTTCAGAGGTAAAAATCATCACCACCATAATTGTTTGTGAGACTTTGAGAGAAAGGAAGGGATAAAATAGTTTTCTAAATTGATTGGTTTGTTAGATGTAAATACCAACCTCTAGAATCAAGAAGAAAGAGAAAAAGCACGATTAGGTGGAAGACATGGATTTGTTATAATTTCTGTGGATGTGGCATATTCAGGTAGAGACGGCCAGGAGGTGCTTGTAACCACTAGAGTAAAATTCCAGGGGGAGGTCTCAGAGGAGTGTATAAACTAGAGCAAAACTTAGAGTTCAAATTCAAACCATGATACACGTAATAGAGAAAGTAAAGGATGGACTATTTCTGAGATAGCTAAATAAATATAACTAAGGTCCAGGTAGAGATAGAGGGACATAAGAAGAGATTATAGACTGGGTATAGCCAGGAAAGTCAAGAATCAGTGGTAAAGGAATAGGATATTTCCAAAGTAATGTGATCCTCGGTGTCATTTGCACTCTGTCAGGATGTAAGATAAAGACTGTGACATGTGCACTAGAAGTAAGGGTACCTTGATGACGATTGTGATAGAAGGTTCAGTGGAGGAAGGCAGGTGGGCCTTCAAAGGTGCAGGATGGGCTGGGTATAAACAGGCAGCACGGAGGGGTCCAGGAGTAAGAAAAAGAAGCCTGTGCTCCCCAGTGACTGAAGGAGTGGAGCATGAAATGGAACTACTTTGGCTGTGGGCAAAGGAAGAGTTATGTTATCCTCTGATTCTATCAATTCTTCTACATTACTAAGAGGATAGAATAGGGAAGAAGAATATTGGAGAGAGGTTTCGTAGAAGCAAGATGTGCTTCAGGGGGGACTTTACTGTTAATAGCAGAAAAGTTGGTGAGGAGAAAGATCCGTCACATACATTTGTAGGTTCAGAGGAGAAAAGTTATTGGAAGTGATGCCTGATGACTACAGGCTCCTCAGTGAAGCACTCAAGGGTTGAAGACAAACTTGAAATGCCTGAACAAGGAAATATAAGTAAGCCCCACACTTGGGGAAGGGAAGGGATTAATGGGTTTAATAGTTTCCTGACTTCTTGTGACAAATTACCATAAATTTAATGACTTAAAAAAACACAGTTGGGTTATGTTACAGTTTTGTAGACCAGAAGGCTGATGTGGCTCTCAATAGCTAACACTAAGGAGGCAGCAGGTCTGCACTTCATTCTGCTCCAGGATTTAGGGAGAACCATTTCCTTGCCTTTTTTAGCATCTGGAAGCTGTCTGTCAAAGCCAACAATGGCCAGTGGAGCCTTCCTTACATTTCAGCACTCGGACAAAGACTTTTTGGTCTCCTTACACAGGGAAAGGAAGGCTGCTTATTACATCGGATTTACCTTGAAAAATCCAGGAAAATACCCATATCTTAAAGTCAACTGGGTAACAACCTGAATTCTATCTGGTATCGTAGTTTCCCTCTATAATGTAACCTATCATATTCTCAATTTCCAGGGATTAGAATATCTTTCAAAGACCAATATCCTGTCTATCACAGTCAATAATGTGGAAAGTTAAACTGAATTTGGAGACCAGGAATCGAAATGGTGCTAATATGGCCAGGATACTGACACAGTGTAATAAAGAAATGGACAAGTGTTCCAACATAGATTATCACAGTTTACACTTGTGATTTTGGTGAGAGAGCAGGGGTATAGATGATGGGGTGGTCATGAGAGAGTATTTTGCATAATGAGCCATGTGTCCAGGCTTGTTAGCAACAACATGAAATAAGGAAAAGGCTGCAGGGACTGAAGGTGAGATGGGAAATAGAGAAATTAAAGAAGTGGTGGAATTGGCTAGGCATGGTGGATCACACCTAGAATTCTAGCACTCTGGGAGGCCAAGGCAGGTGGATTACCCTGAGCTCAGGAGTTCGAGACCAGCCTGAGCCAGAGTGAGATCTCATCTCTTAAAAAAAAGTCAAGCGTTGTGGCAGGTGCCTGTAGTCCCAGCTACTTGGAAGGCTGAGCCCAGAGGATCGCTTAAGCCTAAGATTTTTGATGTCAGTGCACTCTACGCAGGGCCACAAAGTGATACTCTGTCTCAAAAATAAATAAATAAATAAACAAACAAACAAATGTGGGGGAATCAATGAGATGGAAAAGTAGGTAAAGTATCAGGTAATATATTTAAGGAAATACATCAAAGAGAGAAGAAAATTTGACATCTTAGACTAGTTCAGGGTGATAACCATGAGGACATAATTTTGGGAAGGAATGTGTTGTCAAAAACAGTGGAAATCACTGCCATTACTATGAAGGAATTCAAATATTTGTAACGTTTTGATGTCAGATGGACTATTCATATGTTCCCTGAAGTCACCTGGGGAGGTCAGCTGTCCTGCCATAGAAAGGCCACAAGACTGGTGCGACGTCCTTAGTCATCGACCTCGACCTGGCGGGAACACAGTCAGAGGTGAGGTGCTCATAGTGGAGGTGCAGACAGCTGAGAAACCAAGAAGCCACGGTTTGTGCTTAAAAACAGAAAATTCTACATGAATGGCATACAAGAGGGGGAAGCAGCTTTAGGCAAGCAGAAGAGAGCTCCCCCCACCTGGCCCTGCAAGCTGTAAGAGCAATGAGGAGAAACACCCTTGCAGAGCCAAGTGGAGAATTTTGGATTGAGCCAGGTTTTATTTCAGGCACAGTTGTGAAGGGACATTTATTTTTCTTTTTACTATTGAACAGCATTTAAAATGGCACAATGGAAAGATGTGCAAGGAGCAGTAGCATCTGGGGCCAGAGAGAAGAATTATAGAGCAGTATTCTGTGCTGGGGAGCACACAACAGGAGTTAAAAGGCTGTAAGTTATTTAAATGAGGGCAAAGGATAGAGGGAATAGGTTCTCACAAAAACCACTCTATATATCAATATTTATAACAGCATGAATAAAGGCAAAAGGTCCTATAGATTCCAGGGAGCTGATCAAGATGAGAGTTGATAGTATCCTTTGTAGTTACTACAACCTAGGAATATGTCCCAAATAGTCAGATGTCTCTACTACAGGGAATTATTTATCATTTACCTCCTATCACTGCAAGAAAGTAGAAAGAATGGAAAGAAGGAATTCAAAAGACAAAAATTAAAAATTGGAAAGAAGGAATTCAAAAGACAAAAATTAAAAATTAGCTTTTTCCTAAGTGTTGCAATGAGAGTGACTTTGTTTTAAAGTACTTGCAATACAGCCCCTGATATTTCTGCAAGAGGGCATTAAAAATAAAAACCTTTAATGGTTGTGGTTTTAAGTACTAAAGTGAAAGCCTTTTTTTCTTTCTTTCTTTCAAGACAGAGTCTCATTTTTCACCCTCAGTAGAGTGCCGTGCTGTTATAGCTCAAAGCAACCTGAAATTCTTAGACTCAAGTGATCCTCTTACCTTTGCCTTCTAAGTAGCTGGGATGACAGGTGCCTACCACAATGTCTGGCTATTTTTCTCTTTTTCTTTTTTTTTTTTTTAGACAGCATCTTTCTCTTGCTCAGGCTGGTCTCAATGTACTGAGCACAAGCACTCCGCCTTCCTCAGCCTTGTAGGATTACAGGTGTGAGCCTCCACACTCTGAAGTGAAGGCCTAAGTCAGTCCCCCGTTAAACTCCATTAGGCACTTACCCAAGTGGGAGTGTGTTGTGTGCACATATACACACAGGCTCCCACTTACAGTGGTTTTCCTTGCAGTTATTTAACTTTATGGCAGTGCGAATGTGGCATGCATTTAGTACTCTCCTTGACTTTCTGTGGGGCTACATCCGTGGAAACTCGTACATGGAAAATACTGCTTTCTGTGCGTTTTTCAGTATGTAACCTAATTGTCAGTCAAGCAGCATTTATATAGAGAGACATATCTCTCTATACATATAGATCTGTCTATCATCTATTTATCTATCTATCTATGTAAAAAGTTTTCATCTTTAGGGATCTCCATTTTCAAATCGTCATTTTAGGGGTTGGTGTGTCCAGGGATTTGTTCACATTGAGGGACAGGAATGGAGTTTGAGCAAAAAAAAAAAAAAATACAATGTCGGTAAAGACCTGCTTTGAAGAGTCTTCAAACAGTAGGGTGTACGTTTCGTTTTGTAGTTAGTCCATCACCCTTAATAGAATCTCTATGCATTTAGTATAATGAAAGAGCAGCAAACCTTCACAACCCCTTACGGTGTGAATAAATGAATCATAAAGGTTCTGATCACACTGCTGCACCAGAAAGGTGAATTGGGAACAAAAATGTTTGAATTATTTCGATCAGATTTGGAAAGTAAGTTTGCAATTATCAAGGACACTATTTAATAAATTTCTGCACCCATAAAGTATTTTAAAGTTGTCGTTGTATTTTAAACTGCATCTATTTCTAGTTTAATTCCATTATGATGGGAGAATACATTGCATACACTGTCAAATCTTTCGAAATTTGTTGGGATTGTTGCATTTGATATGTGATGTGTGTGTAAATGTGTGTGTGTGTGTGTCTGTGTGTATAAAGCTTAAGAGGATTTGAACATATTCAAAAATATCTTTTAGCTCTGTATGTAAGAGACAGGAAGGAGGAGATACAGTATCACAAATTATAATGGAAGACACAGTCATCTGAGATGCAAAAATAGCTGAAGCATTAAATGAAGATTCCCAAGTACATTTACAAAAGAGAACGTTTATGACTACCTATTCTATATCAGGATCACTACAGCAAAGGTAATAAGATGGAAAAAAGTTCTAGTCTTCAAATTGTCCTTAGTGTGTTAGTAGCATATGACAGAGCCACAAAAATATTTTCTGAGTTTCAGTGCATTTCTTTTAAATTTCATGAGCATTTGAAAATGAAACAGGTTTCTATGGAGCCATCCTGCAAACTCAGCCTTCACTAAATACTATTATTCAGAAAATATTTTTTCCATTGTATGTGAGCATAGTGCTAATGATTGCCAGTAACATAGTTATTGATCATAGTTGTTCAGTACAGAGGCCCGGTTACAGTGGACTGTTTTTATTTCCTTTCCTGTTTCTTAGTATAAATAATGAAAATTATAATGTTAAAAGTAAAGCTAAAGGACATTTTTGGCTTCATAATTTGAATTGTGGAGCTTTTTTGTTTGGTTTTGTTTTCATTGAGTTTTACTGGTTGCAAAGTACACCAGGAGTTTGGTTTAATTGGCCTGCTCTGTTCTGTTAGCGTGAGAGGCAGAGGAAGGAAAAGATGACGTCATCAAAATTACTATTCCCAAAACACAGCCTGGGCTGATTCCTGACTTTTCTCATCAATTTAAGGCACTGCCTAGTGAACTGCAAAACATAATAAGTGAATTCACAGAGAGGTTCAAGTTCTTTAGGCAGATGGAGTACAGAGCACGTGTACCTGATGGGGAAAGCCAGCTGAAAAAGGTAAAATTATCTAAACTCAGCTCTCCGTGGCTGGCCATAAATGACGGAAGCGGTTAAGCATCCTTTTGGCTGCCTCTGAATATGCTGTCCTAAAGTTGCTTCTTCGTTACGACCCCAAGAAAATCTTGTTAAAGAAATTTTGCGGAAAGAAAGAAAGATACTTCAGAGAGAGGACCAATATGAGAAAAGAAGTGGGAATCAGCAAAATGTGCGTGGGATTGGGTAAAAAGCCTTTTCATACTCAGCAATCACCGTAGTTAACAGAACATCAAATGATGCTGCCCTTTGAGCAGCAGAAATAGGAAACTATAGCTGAGAAATCCAGAGCAGATTTGGGGGTGTTGATAAATAGAAGGGAAACTAGAAGCCAAAGCTGAGCCAAGGGGGACCTTTGTACTGGACAGGTAAGGAAAGAAACATGGCATGCTTCACAGGCGGGTCATAATCCTCTGTCACCACGTGCTTACCGTACCTGGAAGGGACTGCCCTCCACACTCAAGTTTTGGCAAGGATGAGATGCCCCGTGCTTTTGAAGAACTTACTATCCAGCAGAAGAGAAGGACATGCACACGGATCATTCAGCCGGGTCACGGGGACAACTCCAGAGTTTCCTAAAGGCTGTGAAGGAAGAAGCACAAAGATCAAAATGCCTCTTTCCGTCTGAGAGGATGCTAGAGGGGGCCACAGAAGAGCGGAGCTTTGAGTTTCCTCTGAAAGGATGAATGTTGACTGCAAGATAGAAACAAAGGAGATTAGGTTTCCAGGAGTAGGACGTAGTCAGTACAGAGTCCTGCAAGTTCAAGTTACCACACGTAGTTAAATGGAACCGTTCCCAGGCAACTTGGTGGGGAATGGTTCAAGAAGAGGCTGGCAGAGTAAGGCCGACCTGGCGTGGGAGGTCCTGCTGGAGGTTTACCTTAAGGCAGCGGTTCTCAACTTCCTAATGCCGTGATAAATTGTTTAATGGTGAATTGAGGGATTTTGGTGCACCTGTCACCAGAATAGTGTACATTGTACCAATAGGTAAGCTTTTATCCCTCATCCTTTCCTCCTTCTTAGTTTCCAATGTCCACAAAACCACGTAACAACATCATTACTGTTCAGCTCCTCCGTGTAAGTGAGAACAGACTCTATTTGTTTTTTTATTCCTGAGCTGCTTCTCTTAGGATAATGTTCTCCATTTTCATCCAAGTTGCTGCAAAAGACATTCTCTTATTCTTGTTTTATGACTCAGTAGAACTCCAGTGTGTTTGTGTGTGTATGTGTATTACTATACCACATTTCCTACTCATTAGTTAGTTGCTGAGCCCTTACCTTGATTCTATATCATTACAATTGTGAATTGTGCTGTGATAAACATTCAGGTATCTTTTTGCTATAATGACTTTTTTTTTTTTTTGGTAGACACCCAGTAATGGAATTGCTAGATGAAATGTTAGGTCTACTTTTAATTCTTTAAGGAATCTCCATATGGTTTTCCCTGGGAGTACACTAATTTAATTCACACCAATAGTGTCTACACTGTAAGCATTCCCTTTTCACTACATCCATGCCAATGTCTATTTTTAAAAATATTTAGTAATGACCATTATAACAGGGTAAAGGTGTTATCTCACTGTGGGTTTAATTTACGTTTTCCAGATGATTAATGATGTTGAGCATTTTTTCGTGTACTTATTTGTCATTTCCATCTACTCTTTGGAACAAAGTCTGTTCATGATTTTCGCCCACTTTTTGAGAGAGTTTTTTTTTTTCTTGCTGCTTTATTTGCATTCCATGTAGATTTTAGACAGACATCAGTCCTTTGTCAGACATATGGTTTGCAAATATTTTCGCCTATTCTGTAGTTTGTCCGTTTCCTCAGCTGACTATTTCCCTTTCTGTTCAGATACTTTTTAATTTAAGTAAGTTCCATTTATTTATTTTTGTGGCATTGCACTAATTTAAAATAAAGGGATGTAATAACAAGTTTATACCTTGATCCCATCATGATGAAAAGTTTCTCACATTTGAAAATAGATAGCCTTTAACCAATTAGGTTGCCATATGGGGAAGTGATCTCAGAATCTTTATTCAAAAAAGAATATGGAAAAGATGTTTATAGAGCTAGATCAGTAAGTTAATTAAGAAAAAATGTGTTACTTTTCTTCATTTTTTTGATATTTAGAGTATTTTCCTATTTTAAATCTTATAATGCTTTATGATTCCTTTTTGTTCATTCTATGTAAATACTCACCTCATACGTAATACTTCATAACTTTATATTTTTATAAAACAAACTTTTACAAAAACTGGATCTAAATCTGTATGGGAAGCAAAAATATATCTTATCCATGGAAATGTAATAAATAAATATATAGATCAATAGGTATATGCATAGGTATATATGCATTATAAATCTTAAATCTTTCATCTCTCTTAGCTTTTACTAAAGGGAGAAAAGAATAATTAGATTTTCTTCAGGTAACGTGTGGTATCAACGTGTGGTATCATAATCAAACAGGTCACAATATTTGAATTTGTTAGGTAGAGTCCACTTGTAGCTATGTACCACACCCAAAAGGTGTGCCTTACACCCCTATATGGTGCCCGTTCAGTGAGAGCACCTCAAAGCTCCCCCTTTCCACCTTCCCTCATTCTTCCTTGCTCCACCTTGAATTGAAATGAGTCTTTCTCCTATCTGAACATGAATTAGATTGTCCACTGGATTGGTATTATTATTGAGTACATACGATATTTGCTTTTCCATTTTTGTGATACTTTACTGAGAAGAATGTGTTTCAGCTCCACACAGATTAATACAAATAATGTATTATGGCTTTTGTAGGGCTGAATAGTATTGCATGATATGCATATACCACAGTATAATCCATTCCTGAGTTGATGGGCATTTAGGTTGTTTCCACATCTTGGCAATTGGAAATGGAACTGCAATAAACAATCTAGTGCAAATTTCTTTATTATAAAATTATCTTTTTTATTGTGGGTAGTTGCCTAGTAGTGGGATTGTGGGGTCAAATGGGAGGTCTAATTTAAGTTCTTTAAGGATTTTCCATACTTCTTTCCAATGAGGCTGTATTACTTTGTAGTCCTATGAGCAGTGTAAAAGTGTTCTGCTCTCTCCTCATATGTGCAGAATAAGAAGATTATTCTTCTTATATATTCTGATGATAAAGCATCTTCAACTTTGGGACTTTGTGTTGTGGGCTACTCTCACTGGGGTTAAGTGATATCTCAGGATGGTTTTGATTTGTATTTACTATTCTCACTGAGGTTAAGTGATGTCTCAGGGTGATTTTGATTTGCATTTCTCTGATTTGCATTTCCCTATTCTGATGAACAGGGACAATGAGCAGTTTTTCATGTTTGTTAGCCATTTGTCTGTCATCTTAAGAATAGATTCTGTTCATGTCTCTTGCCCAGTGGTAAATGGAATGGTTTTTTCCATTTTTTTGTGTTGATTAATTTGAGTTCCCTCTAGATTCTAGCCTTTTCAGATTTGCAACATACAAATATCTTTTACCATTCTGAATTTTGTATTTTTGCTTTAATTGTTATATCCTTAGCTATGCAAATGCTTTTCAGTTTAATTAAGTCCTGTTTGTTTATTTTTGTGATTGCTGCTGAAGTCTTTGTCATAAAATCTTTCCCCAGACCACATGCCCAAGAGTTTTTCTCACCCTTTCTTGTAGGATTTTTATCATTTCGTGTCTTAGATTTAAATCTTTTATCCATCTGAGACTTTCTTTTGGAATGTACTGAAAGTTGTGGGTTGAGTTTCAGTCTTTACATGTAGTTATCCAGTTCTCCCAGCACCATTTGTTGAATAGGAATTATTATTATGCTATTGTTTGGCTTATCAAAGATCAGATGGCTATTAGAGACTGATTTCGTCTCTTTGTTTTTCTATTTGGGTCCAAAGAAGAAATTGGCTTTTAACAACATAGAAATAATTTTCTCCTTAAAAGAGATATTTTGGAAAATTGTAAGGTTTGAAGTACTAGAGCGCAAACACACAGTAGCTTATATGTTAACAAATAAACTGTTTCACTCAGATCTGATGATTTCTTTCCCAAATCGACCCTGTTATCTACTCTTACCCGTGCAAAGAACATAAAACCAGTTCATCCCCTTTTTGAAACTTGACTTTTTGGTGTTAAAATTTAAGAGAGAAGAGAAGTGCCATATATGAAGATGGGATCTTTTTAAAAGCAAAGAGAAACACTGTTAAATAATATGAGGATGCTGCCTCTTTGTGACACTTGAATAAAATATTTACTATCTCTTATAGATAAATTGAAATGATCAATTATTAACTTAAGTACTTTTTCTTGAGATAGTATAGTAAGACCATAATTGGAAGATTTAGTAATATATTATTACCAGAGAACATTTAGGAACCTACTGTAGGTTAAAAAGGAATAATAATTTTCTAGTAGAAGAAATTTAAAATTTTAAAAGTATGTTTTTATTCTAAACCAATAAAGGTGTGTTTGAAAGAATATAAATATTTATGCTTATTTGTTCACACACAAAAATAATGTTATTAATGTGATTTGGATGAATCTTTGAAGGAAAAAATTATTTAAATCTTCTAGGAGTAACTTCACAAAATGTATTAGTTTGATTATTATTTTTTAGAAACAAAAGTGTATATTAATGTTAAATCAGTAATTCAGCATTTAAGGTCATTTTTTGAACTAGAAGTAAAGTTTTCATTTCAAAAAAAGTTCATTCTCTTAACTATTTCTTGTACATATTTAACAGCAGTGTAGACATACTTGCAAAACTGATTGGCTGCTGTTTTGTTATTATAGCAGACATCAAAGTTTAGAATTATTCATTCACTTCATGAACATAGACAACCCAAATTTGACCCGTAGTCTTTCTCTGAAAATCTAATTGATGAATGTTCTTATACTTTCTGATGATAAAGCAAGGGTAAGTCATAGAAAGCTGTACAGTTGGGAAAATCAAAGGTTTGTGGTAGTCTTGAGTTTAAATACTTAATGAGTCGTCTACTTCTTTTGTGACCACAGGTGAAATAATCCCTTCAATTATAGAGTATGAGACCTATTTAAATGTTTCTTTGTTCTCTAATCATATGAACTAGTTTTTCTTCACTATCAGAATGACAATATAACAAAGTTTGCACTTTCCCTGATGAATTCAAAAGCTTTTGTCATAACTGTAATTAGGAAAACTGGATGGAAACACTATATTACTTGTAAGTGCAAAAGCAAAAATTGACTGCTATTAAAAAACGCTATTATCATAAATAATCAAATTTCAGTGAAAAAAATGTACTTGAACTTTGGAAAGAGTAAACTAATGCACAATGAAGGGATGTGATAACAAGTTCATACCTTGATCCCATCATGATTAAACTTGTTAGTAAAATATAAGTTACAGATTTAGCCTTTAGTTAAATTATTTTTAGTTAAATCATATTCTCTCATCTTTTAAAGATCAATAGTTTCATTTAGGTCTGGGTATTGCTGTGGAGTCTCCATCTTAGCTGTATAAGGCAGAGAGAAAATGGCTATCCAATTTTGACAGCAGAGATCAATTACAGAAGTTTTTAGATCTAAATTCCTTCAATTCTATTCTCTGAAATACATCTATAATTATACCAGCATACCCAGATGCTTATGCTATTAAAGCGTATTTCTGCAAGGTATTATAAAAGATGATTTTTATATTTGAATGACTAAATTGAAATTTTTTCAAGTGATTTTAGAATCTTAGGCCTGTGTTTATCATTCTAAAACATTGCAACTTTTTAATAAGCATTTCTCTTTTACCACAATGCTCTTCTTCCTCTAAATGCTATGGTTAACAAAGGGCTTAAAACAATATAAATAACAATTTTTTGCCTATTTCATGATTATGGAGATTTCAGGGAACAAGTTTTATCAAAAACTCCTCTGTCTGCAATTATGTACTTAGGTAGCACTCAGAGCAGCTGATTGATCTGGATAAAACAAAGAGCCCTATAAAGCCAAAATTGTAGCAGTTATGGTCATAGGAAAATGACGCAAGATACAAACTAAAACAAGAACATTGGCCAGAATGGCATCAATTAAATTCCATTATTATTAAAGAAAATTGTAAATGAAAGTGCTCTAGAAATCAAAGTATGTGTTCCATAGCACTAAAACTATCCACTAAAATTAAAGTTAATATCCTACAAATACTTAAGATAACTCTCATTTTTATTCCAACTTACCAAAGAAACACTTAAGGAACTAAGATGAAGTAGAAAAATTTATTTATATAAAATTTTCTAACTAAAGAATTGTTGTAGTTTGCATAACTTTAAAAGTCATTTCTCCAATTATCTATGTATATAGAAATATGTAAGTCAATATGGAAATATGCTTAAAAACTTTGCTATTTTAATTGTTATTCTAAATAAAAATTACTTTCTGCTTAGTATTTTTCCTCTCATATGGCTTTACCTCACTAGTCTTTTTTTTCCCCAAATTCAAATGGTCTGAGAGAAATGGAGGGCTAGTAAATGGCCCCACGGATGACTAAGTATAATTAGCAGCTGTCGAAATGCCATTTTCAAAATTAGACCTGAAAAAATGGTGTCTTTTCTGTTTGTTTCCATATGAATGCTCTAGATGAGTAGTTTTATGTATTTATCAGCCAGTATCTTATATAACATAACATATTCAGGGTACAAGTTACAAGAAAACCAGTAGATTTGTGACTACTCAGTGAAAAAAGAGACATGCACAGTCTTCCTTCTCTAAGTAAGCTGACTTCAGCTTCTTATCCAATAGGCTCAATCAAGCATGAATTTATGTTATTTTTCTTTATACTCTGCAGTACATAATTTCACTAAATAATGATAATGTTCTATTTTTAAATATTTTATGATTATTATCTTGAGAATTAAATTTACCATTCTGCAATTCATTATATGTTGGAAGTAGGACTTACACTTTGGTTATGAACACGGGTTGAAATTTCATTTCAAGTCATTATTGAAAATTTATGTAATTTACATCCATACTGTTATCATCAGATAACTTTATTTGCCACCTAAATTAACAAGCACTTTTTTCATAAAGGAAATAGCAGATCTTTCAGTCTGCATCAAAACTAGTGAAGTATTGTGGTAAGCACACCTTTGTGTTGCCAGCAAGCTACATTGAATATGTCACTTTAATTATAGCAGTAAAATGGCTTCATAATCATCAGTCCTTGATTATGCTTGTATTTAAGGCATAGTTTCTTTTTCATTTTTTTCTTTTTAGAGCGCCTTTAGGTTTTTGTTGTTTGTTTGTTTTGTATAATGAGTGAAATAATGAATTATTTAGATTTCAGAGTTTTGTAATGCAAATATACTTCCTCATAATTCTTCTTGTTAGAGTCTGCCCAGAAAAAATATGGTGTATTATATGAGTAATTACATTTTAATTGGAAGCAACTCTAGGACTTGTCTAGTGAGCAGTCATCACGTTTCATGTTTGCAAACAGTCTATTAGCCTTTTCAAAAGCCTTCCTGCGATACGTACAACTAGGAAACAACCTACTTTCCAAAAAACTTAGGGTGTGTGTGTGTATGCGTGTGTGTGTGTGTGCGTGTGTATGTGTGTGTCTTAAATGTGAGTAAAGCTACCTGGAAAATCATCACTAATCAATAGTTATAAAAGGAGACTTCATACCTTATCTTAGAAATTTACTAATTAGATTAATAGCTTTCTCTCCATTTTTATTAGAAAATCAAAGGAGACATTCTGTCTAACCTTATTCCTTCACATCATGGTGTTTTTTATTTCCCTCAGGGTTTTTTTCTCAGCGACAGTCACCACGATTTTTTGGTATAGGACCATAATTAGTCCTATACAAAATAGAATTTACTATTCCATTCTTTGCTTATTAATTTGTTAGTTAATATATTTTCTCTAGTAGTGTAATAACCATACATACTTGTGAGCACTGATTTTTGCTAACTTTGTGTTTAGTACCTTTGTGTCTTTTCTCATTATTCTTCAAGATAGCTCGTGATACAGATTACAATCTGAACCCAAATTTGTATGACTTCACATTTAATAATCCTAACAATTATTGCCATTCTCCGAAAGTCTTTCTAATATTTGAATATTCATCAACTTTAGACGTCTGAAATTTCATCACTTTCTGGTAAATGCAGATTCTAAACTGAGTGTCCTGGGATGATTCTTTTTCATCTTGTAAATGATATTGTAACTCAGAAATGTGCACGAACATTCCATTCGGTGCTCTTATTAGTTGCTTGGAAGAAGAGAAACATAGGTAAAACCTTAACTGTTGCCTGCCTGCCTCTCTCTCTCTTTTTTAATTTTTAGAGACAGAGTATCACTATGTCACCCTCGGTAGAGCGCTGTGGTGTCACAGCTCACAGCAAACTCAAACTCTTGGGCTTAAGCAATTCTCTTGCCTCAGCCTCCCAAGTAGCTGGGACTACAGGCCCTCGCCACAATACCCATCTATTTTTGTTGTTGTTGCAGTTGTCATTGTTGTTTAGCTGGCCCAGGCCAGGTTCAAACCCGCCAGCCTCGGTATATGTGGCTGGTGCCATAACCACTGTACTACAGGCGCTGAGCCAACTGTTGCTTCTCTTAAGAAAGCATCACGTGGAGCCCACACAGAGAAAGATGCATACTAACACATATATCTAGCAAACTTATTTAACAAATTGAAGTTCAAGTGCTATAGGCCAAGCGCTTGGCATAGTAAATACTCTATAAATAGCTGTTAATGCATGCTCAGATTCACAAGTAATCACACTATCACTGCATGCCTCGTCTTAGGATGGGCCCTCAATACATAAAAGATTCAAAACATTGTGCATTAAGTAAATCCATTAATGAATCTAAGGTATTGAAATAAAGCCAAGTTAGAGTATAGTGAGTATCATCATTAAAAGTACATATAAGAAGAGATATTGTTGATGGAGCTTTAAGGAACACCATTGATATCAATTTGAGAAATTAATTCTAAAGCAAAGAGCTATCTTTTATCAATACCATCATAAGAAGCAGCTTATTTCTTAATATAGAGAGCAACACAACACTCTATGCTTTTGGGGTCCAATATTTAGTATAATGTTTATTAAATTTTCTTCTCGATTTGAAAGTAATGAGTACTTAACTTTGTGATATTTACATAACATGTTTTGTCTGTTCACATATTACCATAAAATAGTACTTTTTTCCTAAGTATTAATGTTGACTGAAAAGTATCAAATAAGTAAACATAATGTTAACTCATTAAAATACTTTTCATTATAGGTATAACTCTTTTTGACAATATTGATTTAATGTTTCTTAGGTAGTTCTTTTCAAATGTTCATTTAAATTTTGATTACTTTCCGACCAATGCTTTCTAATTGCAACCTTAGACAAATCATGATTTTAGTTTCCCATTTTGACTATTTACATTACAGATATAAAAAAAACCTCTAATTGATAATATCATATATAGAAGTCTTGTCAGTGATAATTGAATGATTTCCATCATTACCAATTTTATAATTATTTTGACATCTGATGCTTCTTTTTAATAATTCAGCCAAATTTCACGGGGAATAAATGTCTGTACAGTAACTGAGGTCAGAACAAGCTCTATAAGTTACAGACTAAAAAACAGAAAATTATTTATTCCTTCACAAAAGATCTGCCCTGCACAGGGGTTTAGTGTGATATAATCAGAACACAGAAATATGAATGAGTCACATGTGTTAGCACAGAAGTTGATTAAGAGTCATAATTCACCAGTTTTTCCAATAGCGTTAATATTAACTGCTTTTAATGCCATGACATATTTCTGTTTCTCATTATTTAATATAGATTATTACATCTAATAGGATTCCTGTGCATTTTCTGTGCTAACTATAACAATAAGTTGCTCTAAGTCTAACCATTCAAATCATAGTCTAAGTCCTGCCCTATTCCTTTTAAAATCTACATCATACACTTTGATAAAAATCATTTTTCTCCAAAAATACTGCTCCTTAGGTTGGGCATGGTGGCTCACACCTGTAATCCTAGCACACTGGGAGGCTGAGGCAGGTGGATTGCCTAAGCTCAGGGGTTTGAGACCAGCCTGAGCTAGAGCAAGAGCATGTCTAAAAAGAGCTGAGTATTGTGCTGGGTGCCTGTAGTCTCCGCTACTTGGGACGCAAAGGCAAGAGGATTACTCAAGCCCAAGAGTTTGAGGTTGCTGTGAACTGTGACGCCAGGGCACTCTACCTAGGGCAACAAAGTGAGACTCTGTCTCAAAAATAGATGGGCGTTGTGGTGAGCACCTGTAGTCCCAGCTACTTGGGAGGCTGAGACAAGAGAATTGCTTAAGCCCCAAGAGTTTGAGGTTGCTGTGAGCCATGACGCCACAGCACTCTACTGCGGGTGACATGAGCCGTGACGTCACAGCACTCTACTGCAGGTGACATAGTGAGACTCTGTCTCAAAAAAAAAAAAAAAATACTACTCCTTCAAGATCCTAGAAGCCTATTTATAGCATATTCAATTGCTTAGTTTCCTTCTGAACAACTCTGCATAACTCTTTATTTCACTGAGAAACCTAGGTACTTCGTAAACATTATGACATATCTATAAGAAATACCCTCTAAGGCAAAATTTTAAGTGTGACATACATTAAAATAGTGAAAATAATGTCATCAGATACAGTAGGACAGAATGACATGTTGGGAATAATAGTAACAAGAGAGGGTCTGCTTTGGGAAACAGTAAATTTTCTGCAAAGAAGATATTCAGATATTGACTAGATGAAGCCACTTTCAGGGAAATCAAAGAGGTATTAAAAAGACTGCATAGTTTAGCTGACTGGTTTTACAATGTTCATCTCCACCCAACCAATCATTGAATTATTCTAAGATTATAAAACGAAAAGAAATATTGAGTCAAATTAATGTATATTTGTATAAATTAATATACTAACTACTCATTCATTATGTCACTAATATGTATAGTAGTGAGAAAAATGAAAAAATTTAGTCTTACATTATAAAGTGGTTTATTTTTGCGTGAGTATAATGACTTTGTTACTTCCATTTAAAATAAGATCATGAGATTTTCTTGCTACTTTACTTAGGAATACATTTAACTCATTTCATAGAGATCCCTTTCTCATTTGTGACAAAATCATAAATATTTAAAACCATATTTTTTAGAGCATTTGAAATTTAGAGGAGGGAGTTAGTGGGAGTAAACTGAACTTGACAAAGATTTCAGTAAATTATATTGTCATCTTAAACCTAATTCATTCACTTCATTTTTTTTTTTTTTACTTTTTATTTGATTATACTTGATATAATTTCCTTCCCTTTCTGTCAATAAAATTGCAATCTGTAAATTTTGCTTTGGGGAATTGTACTTTGCGAACATAGTCCTGGTCCAAAATCAGGGTGTGACGTTGATCAAGGCCCGTGGTTCTCAACCTGTGGGTCGTGACCCACAGGAACTGTGTCACAGGTCCGCAGCATTAGGAAGGTTGAGACCACTGATTAGGACAGTCTCCCTAGATCTCTCTTTTCTGATTTGCTAAATGAGAAGTACGGTATGAAACAGTCAATTAGGATAATGTCTCTTGAATATCAGTTTCCAGTAGAATTTGACTATTAAAACAAGGGATTAAAAAAACTTTGAGTTTTAAAAATACAAAGTATATTTTTTGAAAATTACTTCCCAGGTAGAAACAAAACTAAAACTATTCATTGTCTTTATTCTTTCATTTATCTTACTTATACCAGTTGCCTGGAGATGAAAGTATCTTTGGGTCTCTCTGTTCTTTGTTGACTATACTCTTTTTAGATAACAGTTTGAAATTTAGATGGATGAATTAGAAAAGCAGGGGTTTTTTTTATGCCTGTATTTCTTAAAATTAGCTGTCATGTTTTAAACATATCTTTTGTAAATCAAAGCATTGCTATATAAAAACAAAAGAAAAGAAAAAATCACTTTCTTTGGAATTTCCTCTGCTTCTTCATTAATGGCTAGCTAAATTTTTGTTCAGTGGGATATCCTAGTGTTTAACTAACTTAAACAAAAATTTAGTTTGGGCCAGATGAGGTGGCTGATGTCTGTAATCCTAGCTATTTGGAATGCCTAGGATGGTAAGTTGAGCTCAGGAGTGGGACACCAGCCTGAGCAAGAGCAAGAGCCTTTCTCCCCCCCACCAAAAAAAATAGCCAGGCATTGTAGCAGATGCCTGTAGTCCCAGCTACTGGAGAGGCTGAGACAAGAGGGTTGCTTAAGCTAAAGTTTTTTTTTAGCTCACAGCAACCTCCTGCTCTTGGGTTTAGGCAATTCTCTTGCCTCAGCCTCCCAAGTAGCTGAGACGACAGGCACCCACCACAATGCCCGGCTATTTTTCTGCTGCAGTTTGGCTGGGCTGGGTTTGAACCTGCCACCCTCAGCATTTGGGGCCGGTGCCCTACTCACTGAGCCACAGGCGCTGCCCCAAGCCCAGGATTTTGAGGTTGCTGTGAGCTATGATGCCACAGCACTCTACTGAGGGTGACAAAATGAGACTGTTTAAAAAAATAATAATTTAAAAATAAAAATATTTAGTTTGGAGAATAAAAAAAGTTGTGATTCTATGTCAAACTTGTAAATAATAATACAGTGCTTTTCACATACCAGAATGCAGTTTAATACAATGTAGGTATGCATATCTTGACAAGATTGGATTTTGACAGTTTTTTGACAGTTTTCTTTTTTCCTTAGAAAGGCTTATGTTTTCTTTTTATTAAAATAAAGGAATAATGGATTATTATATACAAGTAATAGTTTTCTCTCATTTTCACTGTTACCTGAAATTAACCACAAACTGATATTTAAAACAAAAAGGCTAGCCATGGCTTGGTTCTCTAACAACACTGCTACCCATAACCTGGTACATGGGTTCAAAAAGTTTTTTTTTTTTTTTAATGTAAAAGTGAAGATATAAAGGAAGACAGTATTGTAAAATAATGATCTGTGAAAAGCCTTGGAATGTTCTAAAGAAATCAAAATTTTAACTTTTCAAGAAACACTTTTGTTTTCAAACAAATTTTCAAAAATACCCATAACATGATAAAAAATAAAATAAAATGAAAAGTATAATTTTTATATTTGAATGCTTCAGGAAATGTGATGATGAATACATTGCTTTTGTCTAAATTCTCCAATATATAATTGATAGTGTATAATTCATCTAACTTTTTTCTGAAGACAAATTCATAGGTATCCATCTTCATATTAAAGTCAATACTATTTTATCAAAATGAGGAATAATACACAGGGATACGTCCTTGATATGTATAAATAAAATGGTATTTTATTTTATAAAACTTTAAATTAATTCGATTGATAGAATAGACATGAAAATAAACACTGTTTTTAGTAAAGAGAGAAGAATACTTATTTTTCGAGACAGAGTCTCACTTTGTTGCCCTGCGTAGAGTGCTATGGCATAATAGCTCAACACAACCTCAAATTCTTGGGCTCCAGTGATCCTCTTGCCTCTGTCTCCCTAGCAGCTGGGACTAGAGGCGCCTGCCACAAGGCTCAGCTAGTTTCAGAAATCGGGTCTTGTTCTGTCTCAGGCTGGTCTTGAACCCGTGAGTTCAGGCAATCCACCCGCCTGGGCCTCTCAGAGTGCTGGGATTACTTGTGTGAGCCACCACGCCCACCATAAGAGGGAAGAGAATTTAACACAATAATTAAATGATGAACCTATGTTTGCATCAGTGTATAGGATTAGTTTGGGAAATACTGCAGACGTATTTCTGAGAAAACAATCATCACAATCTGCCATTAAAGAATCTCATACATTTGTTGTTCCACATTCACCTGGAACAACAAATACCACCATGAAAACAAAATAAACAAAACTTTTGATTCTGACACAGGAGGAAAATAGAAAAGAAGTATTTTATCTTTTCCCTCAAAATTAAGATTCTTAGAATATGGGTCTGCTGAGAGAAGTCTGTTTGTATTCTTTTAAAATTTTTTTTAACAGCTCTGTTAGAGGTGTAATAACGTATAATAAACTTCACATTTGAAGTGTACAGTTTGGTAAGCTTTGACATCTGTATACCCTATTGAGGTCATCAGCATAATCAAAACATTGCCATCATTTGGGTTTGAATGTTCATAGACGCTTTATTTCTAATAGCCAAAAACTGGAAACCACTCGTGTGTCCATCAGCAGGTGTGTTTGTTTTCTTTTTCACCTTAACTTTGTAATACATAATTCTTATCCCATTAACTTTTATGAAAGTCCATGTAGTAATGTAGTAACCTTTTTTTTTAGGTCAAGAATATGTGAAAGTATAGTTCCCAAACACACATCCTCATTAACCTTGTTACAAACATCAGCATGGCATAATAATTACAAAGTGACTTAGATTATAGAAGTTTTGAGTACATTCCTTATTCTCCCATTGTCTTGGTACATATAGCCTTCGTACAAAGCCATTGTGCCTAAGTATTTTCTTGAATGTGCTACAAAAGAATGGCTTTGACAGCCTGCTTCATAGAAGTGTTGGAAAGATAATTACACACTCAACATACTAAGATTATATGCATATCAAATTATTAATAAATCAATAATCAGAAGTCAATTTTATTATGGCACGTGTAGGTTCCTGCACACTGTTTTTCTAGGAATTATTCTTGTGTACCTAAGGAATTTTTATTCTTTTTACATTTTCTACTGTTTCCACCATTGTTATTAAATGCCTGTGTGTTCTGCTTATTTTAAATAAATGAACAATTCCATGATAGACTTATCATTTTTGGAATCCATTTATTCTATGAATATGAACACTGAAGATAAAATGTATAAGGTATTCTATCAGACATTGAAAAGAAGGATAAATGAATCTTCCTTGAGCACTTGGAGTCCAGGAGAGGGAAGGAAAACAACAATTTAACTTTGTCCATCCGCTCCTGCATGCCAAACACAATGCTATGCTGTTTCTAATCCTCTCCCACAAAAGAACATTATAATCTCCATTTTGCAGGTCAGGAAATTGTCCAAGGTCACACTGCTAATAATGTGGCCAGAGCTGGTGGACAGTCCAGAGAATAAGAAAGTAGATTTTATTTTTACTATAGCACACAACATTCCTTTTATATAAATAACCAATTTAATGTAGAGAATGATAAGTTCTATAAAAGTTTTATAGCAAAACATGCCTACACTTTAAAAATTAACTTGTAAATTTTTATTCTCAGGGTATGTGTATTAGCCTTAAAAAAGTTCAACTTTTGAATCAGCATGAATCTGTTTTTTCCAATCCATCCAATACTCTAGTTTAGTTTTTTAAAGCAATTTTATATTTGCATTGCCTTATGAAATCTGTGAGGGTGAGTTTTTCTTTCTGTTTTAAAATTTCTGATTACCATGAGGGTGCAATTTGGTTACACTGTTTTCCAACACCAAGACCAGAAGCTAGCATGTTCAATAAATGCTGTACGAATTAAAGAATGGATGACTTGAGAATGCAATGTTTTTATTCAGTGAGTTAACACAGAAGGGTAAATTATTTAGTTTTCTACATTACATGTGCAGGATAACATTACATATTTGTGCAAAAAAGAGATAGAGTAGAAAGAAAATGACAAATAGTGTAAAAAATTAAAGATGATAATAGAATCTTTTCAAAAACAAATGTATTTCAAAATACCAGGGGAACAAGTGTTGTTGTTACATAGATGAATTGTATAAGGGTGAAATCAGGGCTTTTGGTTTGCCTGTCACCAGAATGGTGTACAATGTACTTCCTGACAGGTAGGTTTTGATTCCTCACTCCACTCCATGACCATGTGTATCCATCACGTAACTCCCACTTCCTACTGAGAATATGTAAGGCTGGTAATAAAACTCAACAGATTATTTTGTTCCATTATCCTCTAAGAGAAATTTGTAATATTTCTTTAATACAGTGATTAAGGAGTTTACCAGTGGAGTAAGAACCATTTATCACAGAGCTAATTGCAAATCCTCTGCCCAGTAACATCGTGTTGTTAGCTTGAAGTGGGCCTTGGAGGGAGCATTATGGAAAGTGACCAACACAAATCAGGAATTGCTTTTTTGTTGTTGTTGTTGTGTGCGTATTTTGAGAGCAAAACCATACTTGTTTCTGCTCATGCTTAGTGTACAGAATTTAGGGCTGCCTATTATCTACAGTTCTCGGGAGAGTTTCCCACAGAACGTTGCCCTGTTTCTGTAATGATCTGAGCTTAGACCCGTCTCCATTTGCCATAAAAGGAAATTTAATTTTTGCACAGTTTTGAAATATAATGAATTTTCCAAGGATGTAATTGCCTTAGTAAACTGATGGAACTTTGCTTAATTATCATTTTTAAAAAAAATTTCTTTACTGAGGGAAAATGTATTGGCGCTATTTGAGTTGTACAACCCCAGTTTTCCTTTGCTGCTGTCATGCAGTTTGATTTGTTTGGATGAAATCACCTGATGAGTTTATATCTTCCATACAGTGTTCCGAGCATTTACGTTTTCAAGTATATAATATATCATTTTATCAATATAGTGAATGAATTATATCGACTTTTTTGGAAGGCAAGTGCATAGGTGATTGTATTATCTGTGAACTTCATTTTAATATATTAACGAGATGCTGATACATTCCACCTTTATTTTACAGAGAAGAGAGTATGATTGGAAGAGGAAAAAGAATCTGATCAAGGGTGCAGAACTCACTGAAATTCTAGTTTAGGTTAATTTTTCTATTTTTCGTGCCCTCTCAGTCAACAACCACTTTGTGCATTAGCTCAATCGTGTAATAAAAATACATACTATTTGTGAAAAGGCATACACAGTCTTCCTATCTTATATCTGAAACCTTGGTAAAAATTCTACTGGATTTAAGAAAGATACATTTATTTAACTCATGCCACTATTCAATGATATGGTATTCGTTTATCAGGTGCACAGCCCAGAAATGATGCTGCTACATTTAGACTTTCATTACTTTTATGGCATCCCAGAAATATATCCTTTATCATATACTTGAATGCATTTGGGAAGCTAGTTACTGTGATTTGAAATAGCTGGCTCATGCTACCACCTAGATACAAGTCACGTACTTGGATACAAGAGCTAATGTGACTGTTGCATATTAAGCTAACTTTTTGATTCAACCTTTACTAGTGGTAAAACTTAAAAGGAATCACATGAAAACCTTCTTGTTTAGCTGCTATGTCAGCTAAAGCAAGTGAAAAAAAAATGTCTGGTAGATGCATAAGACAGAGGAATTATGGCCTATTGCTGGAACTTTAGCACTGCACAATAAAGAAAAATAGGACTTTGTATTCTAGGTCCCCATGGACAGCTGCTATGAATATCATAGCATTGCTGTCCTAAGCAAGGTAATTCTTATTATGTGAGCTTTCTCTTGTTCAAGGTGATATCTAAGAGTAGAATGAAATTAAATAGTGTTTTAAAATATGGGTCCAGTGAATTCAGGTTAAGTTCTGAAACTTTAATTTGATTTTTTTTTTTAACACTTGCTCCTAGATTTTGGCATATGCAATAAGATAATATTGCCTGAATATTTTTCTGTACTTGAATCAGCATTCTTTAAAGTTGCTAATGGGAGGGAAGTGAGATAAAGTTCGAGAATTTTAAAAGTTTGACATTATAATCTGCTTTCTTCACTATCTGTAGAAGTTTGAGAATCTTTAGAATGTAATCAACATATTCTTAATATGGTGCTTTTTTGTTCCTTTATGTAACATAAAAAGTGGGTCTTTGAGTCCATTGGCTGCGACACTCACTTCATCTATTATGCAATTGCACTTTCATATGTACCAAAGCCAGCTCAAATCGTTCTGCTCCAAAATCTTCTTCAAGGACCTCTCAGAACCTTGAGTATACACTACCATAAAGTGTGATCCGTAAACAAAATCGATTTCTAGTACTATTCCTAAATTTAATTTTACTTAATACCATTTCATTCTAGGAGCATATCAAAAAGTGTCCTTTTGTTTGTCAGATTTTTTAATACTGCTCTTTTACTTCACTTACTTCTCATTGTTAGTTTAACATATTCAAAGTCCTTCCTTTCTTATAATCTGCCTGTTCATGGAAGAGGCCAATCCTTCTTCACCTGGCACAGGTAATGAATATCTGTTCAAACTTGGTTGATTTGACTATATACTTAGGGAATACTCATTGTGTAAATGTGTTGATTCACACATTTATGAAAATAATCATTGCCGTAGGCGATATTTTTAAAAAGCAGCCAAGAGAAACTGACATGCAAAAGAAAGGAAGAATATTGTCTGCTTCATGAATGAGAGTTTTCAATGACTCTTCACTATCAAACTTTAACTCCATCCTGAGGCATGCTGAGATAGACCTTTACATTGTGGAGAGAAAGGGAACAATTCATAGAAGGAGTGTTTTGAAGACTGGCACTATGACATCACAATGGTTTTCTATTGAAAAACATATTTCTTTCACCATGTGGCCATGTTTTGGGTAACTAGAAGAACTGTCTTTTCGTGTTCAGAATCATGTTGATAAATGCACATGTGTTTCCTTGTGTTTTTCTTAATCACATGAATTATAGGGATTATAACAGACTTAAATGCACATTAGTAAACTGAGATGACCATTTGTGCATTTTCTAAACTGAAGTGGAAATTAAGCTACCAGTGGATATAAATATGAGTCTGAAAATACTGGCTTTTCAATTTTTAGTTCTGACTGGCTTGGTGAATATTACATACATGGGAAATATAATCAGCAGTAATTATCAATGTGTTCAATGGAGACTTGACCTTGAGAACAAGTAGAGTGAAAGCAACAAATTTTCGAGAGTAAAGCACAACGTGAAAGCCTTTCACAAAGATGCTTAGAGTTAAACATCAAGTGGTTGGTCTAGACCTCCTTAAATCCCTCCCATCTAGGTCAAGATTGTCCCTGGGTCTCTCATATATCAGGACCAGAGAGGACGAAAGCTCTGTAGCCAAGACTGAACTAGAAACGAGATCTTCTAGTTCTTCCTCTAGCAGCCTTTGAGAATTGCTCTTCCAGAAAGAAAAGGGTTTCTGTAACATTGAACCATCTTCTTATTACAATTCAGGACTATGAAAATGGATTTTCTTCTAACTTAATAGAAGATTAAGAACACACTACTGAAGTAGAGCACTATATCTATGGGGGGGACAGAGAAGAATGCTGAATCCTATCAACTGCCTACTTAATTTTCTGTAAGACTTAATTTTCCCTGTATAGCAAAGGGCCTAACACGTTTTTGTCCCTTTCCCAACCCACTTTAGGAAAGGACTGTGCGCGCTATGTTCTTGTCCTCCCATTTCACATACTCCTGTCCTCATTAATCTGTCTTTAATCAGCACCTCACCTCAGATGTGCTTTTAGCTTTTCTATCAACTACGTGGATTATATATCCTCTTTTTCTTATGCAAGTAGGAATAATCCACAGACACTTTTTCTACTGTTTTCGAATGTCCTCCCTTGTTCTCAGGATGCCACATTATTGTTGATTTCCTCTGCATTCCTGGCAGTTCTTCTTTTCTCATTTCAGACTTCTGCTTTCCATTCTTTCAATGTTAACATTCTAGGGTTCTGACATAGATCCTCTTCTTATTCTACATGCATTTCCAGGGCGGTTTTGTACTCATCTACCAATTTCATGTCAGTTATTGCTGAAGGTTTTAATACATGACATCTCCAGCCTTTACCCGATCATTGTTATTCAGACCCAGAATACCCAATTCCATACTAGACTTCTGTAATAGCTCCCTGATTTATAAACTTTTCCACTCTCTATATGGATATCATGCCTAGAGATTGAAGCATCCCTGATATCCTAACTTGACTAATCTTCACTTTCGGTGGAACCGTCCTCTTGTGTCACCTTGCTTCTCTCATGCCCCTGACTTTTTCCCAGAAGCACTCTCTTGGTTTCTCACTCCTTCTTTCCAGTGGAAACAAGTGTCTCCCCTATGTGCACCCAAGTACACTCCACTCCACTGCCTGGAATTAGTAAATTCTGCCTTTTTATGGCATCTCTAGTTTAACATTTGAACTTTAGCATAAAGCTTTTGATAGAAAAACAGAAAAGGAAAGCCTAAAATTTAAGGGATTTTTCAGGTATTACTTCTTGCATTTCTGAAGGGCTATAATTCTCAGATTAGGTTGCAAGTAAGCTGTTTCATAAATGAATACATAAATTTAGTTATTTTTTATAGCTTAAAGAAAAGATGTCTCTAGTCGGGCATTGTGGCAGGCACTTGTAGTCCCAGCTACTTGGGAGGCTGAGGCTGAGGCCTAAGCCCTAGAGTTGGAGGTTGCTATAAGCTGTGTGACACCATGGCACTCTACAGAGGGTGGTAAAGTGAGACTCTGTCTCTACAAAACAAAAAGATGTCTCTGAAGGTATCTCTTAAATCCTACTGGTCGTGTACATAATCCTAGTGGGCATGAAATTTGATAATAAATATAACCTATATGACTATAGGAACTTGGGAAGAAATGCTAGTGAAATCTAATAACGCTTTATTCTTCTGAGAAGATACCTTATTTCATAGTTGATGAAGTTTTTTGGTAGAGAAAAACTTAAAGTAAATATATACAACACTTAAAAGGACTCATGAAGTAAAATGCAATATTTTGAGGATGATGACTTTTTACGGAAACCATTGCGTATTGCAGTGAGCGTTAAGCATTTTATATTTTACCCACGTTTCTGGCCAGGACTTTGATGTATACCCATACGGTATACAGAGAAACTGTGATCATACCACGCAAAAATGTTGATGACATACGAAAATGGTTCATTTTAGTATTTCATGATTATAATCAAGACTTAAAGTTTTGGATCCTATTTTTTAATTTTAGTCTAAGTTTAGGTGACTGTAAACATGAACATACAGATTATATTTTGTGCCTGTAGAGTATTAATGAAACATGTAACCAATATCTGTGAAGTGCAGAATAATTTTTGTTTACACAAGGGAGACTTTGTAACACATATTTAGTTTATGATCTTACATTAAGAATGGCCAACTCATTCTTTTAATTTCATATCCCACAGGTGTTCATTAGACTATTAAATGTCAACAAAATCTCTTCATTAGAGAATTGAATAGATTTAGAGGCAACCTTTTTTTTTTAGTTAAAGCAGGAGCATAATCTGACTTGCCTATGAGTATAGATGTAACTCATATTTATGTATGATTGTTTATTCTAAAAATAATCAGACCTGTTTAGCAGGGTTTTCTGTCTGAGGCTGTGAAGAGATTGCTCTGGAATGCTTATCTACTCAGCCTTTCTGATTGAGGGCACCTTGATACCCCTGAAAAACACCTAGTGAAGAGTCTTCATTTATCATAACTACGATGAAATAAAAAAAGAATTGGGTATACTGCAAAGTGCCAAAATTAAGGAAAATTTGAGATACAGAGAGATAAAACATCCCAGGGTTCTTAAATATACCCACTTGCGGCCTGGCCTCTCTGTTCCATCCACATTAAAAACTCTTACGATTTGAACTAAATTCTTAAAAATAAGGTAAGGTCATCAATATTCATATGAAAAGCATAGGTCTTATTAAAAAAGCATAAGAGTGTTACAGTTTAATGTCATGCAGTTATATTACAAAAAATAGCCTCAAAATTAAAAACATCATTGAAAATTACTGGTCAACTTTCTATAAGCAAGTAAAAAAATTTAAATCTGCTTATTTCTTTTTCATCAAGTTAGAAAAATGAAGATCACTGAATATAAGTTCTTGTAAGGCAGGGTGCATACTATGTTACATCTTAAACTTTCATATGGCAGATCTTCCTTCCCCCTGTTAACTGGGAAAGATAGAGGATATCATTTTTGTTTTATAAGTGATGATGTCCAGTGAGACAAAGTGATTAGCTCTGTCAATACAATAAGTAACGGAGAACTTGGAAATTGTATTATCATGTATACTACCACAATTTGATATGAACTATGGGAAGTATTCTACATAAATATATGTAAAACATGGCCACACGTTCTGGGATCTGTCCCTTTGTAACATGTAGCTTTGACATTTAACTTCCCTAAAACTAAATTCATCATCTATAAAATGCAAGTAATAATACCCGCCTTATCTCAGTGACAAATAAATTGTATGTGTCAGTACTAGTCAGGATTAAATTAGTTTTATCTAATCATTCACTTATGCATTCATTCCTGCAACAAACATTTATTAAGTACACACAGTGTACAGACATGACTATGGATAGTGGAGATAAATTAATAGACTCATAGTGCATGAAAAGGAGATTTATAAATTATAAGACACTAATGCAAACATAAATGGTGCCATCATTAATAATATCAGACAATTATAAACAGGTTGGTGGGACTGGAGGCTATGGTAGCCCAGGCATGAAATGAGGAGGCCTTATGCTGGAAAGATGCTGCTAGGAGTTATTAAGACTTCATAAGTCCTTATAAGTGCCATGTTTTTAGCAAGAGAGGCAACGTTTCTATTTCTCAATTAGAAAGCAATAGAGGGAAAGAACTGAGAAAAGCCAGCAGTGATTTAAAACCTGAGACAATGGTAAATGGTATAAGAACATTAAGGAGACAGGCCAATTTGAAGGAAGCAATGAACATTTCAGTTTTGATTGGATCTCGATTTTGAGATGGTAGACACAAGATGAAAGACTATTCAGAACTGGAGTCTAGATGAAACATCAGCGTGTAGACTTGGAGTAAGTCACAGTCAGGTATGAGGAGCGATCGGGTCTCTGACTAAATATTGAAAGATCAAAGACTGATCTTAAGAAAATGTCTAGATGAGGCTACAGAATGGGCAAAATGGGAAAGAAGAGAGTGGTGGTATCCCAGAAACATGAAGGAAAGAATAGAATATCTGTGAACATTCCAATTAGTAGAGAAGGCAAGAAAGGCAAGTACCGAAGAAAAACATTTCTTTATTTAACAATAGCCAAATACTTTGTGACATTCGTTAGAGTAGTTCAGTTACAGAGTATAATGGGTGATGGAAGGAATGGGAAAGGAGATAGAGAAAGCAGGAGTTTGACAGCAAAATGGTGTCAACTAGCTTCAAAAGTTAAAAAAAAAGAACACACATGAAGAATGAGTAAAATAAATGATAGGTGAGAAGAATAGCTTGAAACCAATGAGTACATCAGGGTTATCAATGGAGAATATCGGAGTTTCCAATGGAGGGAACTCTCTTAAAATGGGTCAGATTCTAAATCTCAGCTGCAATGGATTATACAATGAGGTTCTATCAAAGCAAATAGGGAGCTGAAGTTTTGGGGCTCAACAAAGTATCTCCAGACAAATGGAGGCCAACATTCAATTTACCAACTGATAATAGTGGGATTGGAGAATGTGGGACATAAAATGACAAGTAAAGTTGGCTTGTTAATTCTTCACCCAAGAAGTCTATAGACTGAGTTGCCTATGTCAGGCACAGCTGAGCAGCTCTAGTCTTGCTCCTGTCAGCCATGTTGGGCCTACTCCAATGAGTTTCCCAAAGGTAGATCAGAATGTGTCTTTCCTTGGGCAGGTTTGACCAAACAAAACAATGTTGGTTGTGGGAAGGAAGCAGGCTGAACAACAGACTTATTCGACTCCTTCCTTGAAATCACCAATGGAGTAAATTCCTTTTCCTTCTTTGGGGAGTAGGGGGAAAGCAAGGGAAAAAAGCAACATTTTCTTTTCTTCAAAATTCCCTTTGTGGAATTAAGAATAATGGATTTCAGGGGCAGTGCCTGTGGCTCAAAGGAGTAGGGCACCAGCCCCATATACTGGAGGTGGTGGGTTCAAACCCTGTCCCGGCCAAAAACTACAAAAAAAAAAAAAAAAAAAAAAGAAGAAGAAGAAGAAGAATGGATTACACTTGTAGTTATATCTAAGAAAGACCTAATTTGTTTCCAGAATGCATCTGAACCTGGAAATCTGTGTAAAACAAAACATATCATGTAATTCTTTCATAGGACGAATTGTACACTATGTTTTGAATTTATTTTTCTAGTTGTGTAAATTGTTGATAGCATAGGGCAGAAAAATTTCTATAAAAGATGTGAAGTGATGGTTTAGTGTCTTTAAAAGAATATAATATGAGCAAACACTTTTGATTTGAAGGATTTTACACCGTTTCTTTTCAAAGGCATCAGATATGAATCCTCCTACATTTGTATACCTTCATAATCCTCAGCAACATTATCTATAGAAATTCATATAAAGTATTTTAATGCTTCTTGTTTATTAATTGAATGAATCATATTGGCTTTCCATGTCTATTATTAATGACATACAACTTCAAAATATTGATCATTAACTTTTATGTCTTAGGACAATCCTACAAAAATATTTTGAATTTTGTCATTTTGCCAAACCTATTTCTGCAACAACATATTCAACAACACCAAGTTAAACATGAAAAATGTGAACATTGCATGGGAATGTGCATGCCTATAAATATGTGCATATTTAGAAAGAGATCAATAAATGAATTAAAATAGAAGTGCAATGTACTGATAATATAGGAGAATGGTAATTCCAGGTGTGGAAGCAGCTGATAGGATGGGAAAGGCAATTAGAATAGATGCCATGGGCTAGTATACTCTAGACCAGTGGGCTAGTATACTTTAGACCTTCCTAATGCCACAACCCTTTAATACATTTCCTGTGGGTCATGACCCGCAGGTTGAGAGCCACTGTTCTAGACCTTTATAAAGGTTCACGTATTTATTCATGTGTGGAGGAAACCTGTATCCATGTACTCTGTGAGAAAGATGATAAGTGAATAGAAAGGAGGACATGATTTAGAAAATAGCAATGTCCCTGTTATGAAGCCATAATTATCATATGAATTCTTACCTCCATATTTTATCAAGCATTTTGAAATGTATAAAGTTCTGTATCTAGTGTAAAAACCTTGTAAAGGAAATTCTTCTAAATTCATAGACAAAATGCAAAAACAATCTGGGAAATGCTCATTTAAGAGAGTTTATGTCAGTAACATGAAAATACATCAATAACTCCTGAAATAACCATTTAATCAAGTAATTTGTCTGTCATCATGGCTTCAGAGTAGTGTCAAGATGTTTATATAACTAATGTCATTTTCGATGGAATATGCCCCATATCTTGGGCATGTTTTACTTCACCTTACTTAAAATATTTTATTATCCTAGACTATTTTCAAAAAGAAGTCATAATAAAAGTAGAGATACGGGCAGTAACTACTCAGATAAATGACCAGTATAAACTTTCTTCTCAGCCTCTGTACAGAAGCCGAGTTAGGAGGCTGATGATCCAGTGCACTTCTAGTTCTTCTATCGGGGCTCTGTGTCGGGTTGGACGTTATTTCACATAATTGGTCCCCTTTTGCTTCGCTTTCTGCCCTTTGTTTTGAACCAACTAATTATGTTAGATGGAGATTATTGTTTGACCAAAGAGTAAATAAAGGTATTTATGAAAAAAAGAGACAGCAAATATTTGATTGTAATTGTTTAATATAATTGAGTTTTTAAAACTCAGGGGATGTTGTCTGAAAGCTGAAAGAGAATTTCGAAGGTGCAATTCAATGGTGAGTGTGGCAGAGATCTTTGGGGGGGTAGAAGAACCTTAAAATTATAAATGGAAGAGAATCTTCAAAGCCAAATTGAGGAATCTTGATATATTTAATATCTTTAAGATATGGAAGGCAGCTTAAGATTGAATATAAAAGGTCATATTAAGCCCTTGGAGATATCTGCAGTTAGGGTTTGGGTTGATGTGAAGTAGCAATAAAACATATTTAGAACTATAAGGGGAAGATGTAGATCATTCAAACTGTAAAGTTCAGGAAGAAAAACAGATCAGGATGAAATATATAATTTTAGAGTCAAAGCTACAGATGTTTCAAGTAATATCCAGGAAAGAAAGAAGCTTAATTTCAATTTCATGGTGGATATGGAAAACCCATTTCAGTAGAGTTAAGGATGATTCCAGATTGCAAAAGAAATGGAAGGAAGAGAGATGGTGAAAAAAAAATTCAAGGCAGCTGGCATATATCATAACTTCTAAGGATTTGACAATGAAGAAAAATAGAGAAAAAACTTCCTAAAATATTGAGATGAAATCTACTTAATTGCATTTTGGCAACTTCTTGAAGCTTTTTATCTTCTCATCTGTGGCTTGTCAGAAGTAAAGACAGATTTTCACGTTTCCTGTCTTCTCAGATTTGGCTTTGAAGCCTTGTTGAAGACGAAGTTATCTTCAAGTTTCAGGGTGTGATGTTGCATATTGGACTACAGATGCTCCTCACTTCTCTCGAGCAGTTTCATTATGTTGATTTCTTGTTTCTTATGAAAGTTTGTATTTCACCCTTCTTGCTTTTCCCTCAGTTGTGAGAGGCCCGCACAAGGAGCTCTAATTCTCTGGCGGAAGATCCTCAGGGACACCAGTCAGAGATTGAGTAGGTTACAGGATGTTCCTCTTCCCTCCCTCACCTCAGGAATTTATAGTCTTTGGCCTCTCTGCCCACGGCAATAGACCCACCTGAAAGGGACCCAAGTTCAATTTGACATGTGATCTCCAGGGAAAATTAACCCATTGAGGAAAGCTCTGTTAGAGACAATTTATATGTTCTATGATAAGAAGGAACACCACTCGCAGAAAGGCAGCAAACAAAAGGGTCCCTGTGTGAGCTAAGGATTTGCTGAAGCTTAATGCCCATTTTTTTATATCCATTTTTGTATAATCAAAGGTTGGTTGAGTTTTTTCTCAGAAAAGAAAGGGAAGCCAGTAGGTAATCTAATACACACCCGTATAAGAGAAAAACTCAAATCAATTCAAGGTGGTGGGAGGGAGGAACCAGGGAGCAGGGAGAGTGGGGAGGGATGAGAGAACAGGGAGAGGGGGAGGGGAGAGGTATGGGGGGGTCACAGTGTAAGGCACAGCTCTGGTGAGTGGGACACAATTATAAGAGAGACGTTACCTAACAAATGCAAGCAGTGTAACCTAAATCTTTGTACCCTCAATGAACCCTGACCAATAAATAAATTAATTAATTAAAATCATACTTTAGCTGACATAATAGATATGAAAATACAATTCTCCTTTAATATTTTCACTAATCATTCTACTTCAATAAAAATATTTTATTTGAAATAAAAGTCAATACATGCTAATTTCCATTTGATTATTTGGGTTTTATTTATTTATTTGTTTTTAGAGACAGAGTCTCTCTTACCCGTCCTCCGTAGAGTACTGTGGCATCACACAGCTCACAGCAACCTCCTGTTCCTGGGCTTAGGCGATTCTTTTGCCTCAGCCTCTCAAGAAGCTGGGACCATAGGCGCCTGCGACAACCCCTGGCTATTTCTTTTGTTGAAGTTCGGACGGGGGGGGGGGGCTGGGTTTGAACCTGCCACCCTCGGTATATGGGGCCAGTGCCCTACTCACTGAGCCACAGGCACCGTCCTGGGTTTTATTTTTTGTACAATATATTAGTAATCGATTATCACTTCTTGACCTTTTGGCTAAGATCAAGTATATTACTTATTGATTATTATTTTACAAATTACCCCCAAATTTAATGATTTGCAATGTCAAACATTTACTATCTCATAGTTACCGTGGATCAAGAATCAGGTGCTATTTATCTGGGTGGCTGTGCGTCAGGGTCCCTCACCAGTTTGTAACCAATTGCCCACCACAGTGGTAGTCCTCAAGACTTGAGTTAGTGAGTGTCCAATTCCAATCCTCCCCCACCTGACTTGGGATGGCTTCAAGTCCTCACTGCCTGCTGTCTTCAGACGTCACTCCTTGCCTTATGGGCCTTTCCATAGAGGACGTCACAGCACAGCAGCAGGCATCCCTTAGAAAGAGCAATCTCAAGAGACACTTTTGCCATAGTCCAGTTAAATACAAGTCATCCAGCCCAGTTTGTGCTCAAGGTGAGGGGAAAACACAAGGGCGTGGATAAAAGGAGGCAGGATCTTAGAAACCCATGTTATAGGGGCTTCTTACACAGGTGATATTTCAGTAAAATCAGTAGTTCTTACTAATTCATAAAACATACAGCACAGAAAAGGATGCACGAGAATGTAAAAGGATGCACAAGTTTAATTTTACAAGGAGAAACATTGGGAAAGGAATGGAAAATTCACACTCCCTACCTTTCAGTCTTCAAAGATTGAATCTATTCTTCAGGTCCCTGCTCAAATGCTGCCTCTAGCAAGGCTTTCCTGAGGAGCCTCGCTGGTTTTATTCCTCTCACCTCTAATCTCTTCAGCGTCTCTTTGTTTTGTTGTGTTGCGCTTTTATTAAAGACAGCATCAGATACTGCCTTTTATGATAGTTAAGCTATCTGTAAACCACTAGATCGTAAGTTTCAACCAAGGCATTTTACTTCCACTGTCCAGCCCTGAACTTTGCAAGGAGGGCATATTTAATAAATATTTGTTGTAAGATAGATGGAAATAATGAATTCATTACTAGAGCCGACAGTGCCCTCAGAGCAACTGATCTAAGATATATCTGTGGCAGAGGGCAGCAAAAGATGAGACAATGACTGGTTCTGTATCTCTTAGGAGCTGAGTCAAACCTCTAATAAATTTATAGTAGCTGGAAGCCTATTCCATATTTATTTCAGTATTAGCTCTCTTCCAGTCTTCAGCATAATTCATGTGTACCTTTCTTCCTGAAATCTCCTAGGGGCAATTTGCCTGTTTATTTCTTTATACAAGTTTCTAGAACCTAAAACTAAGTTGTTGTTATTTTGCTTGATTTAATGTTTATATATGTATATCTTTATTTTAATACATGTTTATATGTATAATATCATTTTAGTGTGCACTTTGTATATACTTTTACATGCTTATGTTATACATAGCGTTTACTAATATTAGTTTTAAAGCATATGTAGCCGCAGAGTTGCTGTTCAAGCATCATATTTGTAAGTCTTGGTAGACTGGTTATCGACAGTAAGTTCAGTGTCTCTAAATCTGAGAAGACCATTATTCTTGATCTTTTTACAAGTTGAGTGTCCCTTCTCTGAAATACGTGAGACCAGAAGTGTTTCAGACTTTGCATATGGTTTTGGATTCTGGTACATCTGCATTACACTTAGGTTCAGCATCCCTAATCCAAAGTACTGATGAGCACTTCCTTAGAGCATCATCTTGGCACTAAAAAAATTTCACATTTTTCAAGCATTTTGTATTTTTGATTTTTGGATTATAGATGCTCAACTTTTATATTCACGTTAATTTTACCAAAAACTTGATTTGCTTCCCCAAAGAAAGATAAAAGTCAAACATTATCAAATTGAGAGGGAAGATAATACTATTTAGGCTCCTGGCTACGCATAAACCAGAGGAAAGAACAAATCTCTACACACAGTAATTAGAATTTACATATTAAAATAGACCAATTCCCTGTTGGTCGATTGGCTATTCTAGTCCTATTCAAAGGATAAACTTTTGTACAAATGAAAGAAGAAGCATTTATCATTTACTAAACCCCAAAACCCAATCATAACTCACAAAGCTTGCACAGATTGCTCATGAATGAGGAGAAATATCATCATTGCTTAGGAATTTATCATCAATTTTTGACAAATTTGAATTTTTATAATTTCATTGCTGTTAGGGGAAAAAAGTTAAAAAGAGAGGAACAAATTACTATCATTCTTTATTTACTCTGAAAGGTATTTTCTTACTATGTGCCTAAATGGCTGGGGACAGTGGCTAATGTCTATAATCCCAGCACTCTAGGAGGCCGAGGCAGGTGGATTTCCTGAGCTCGTAAGTTCAAGACCAGCCTGAGCTAGAGCAAGAGCCCATCTCTAAAAAATAGCTGGATGTTATAATAGGTGCCTATGTAGTCCCAACTATGTGGGAGGCTGAGGCAAGAGGATCACTTAAGCCCAAGAGCCTAAGGTTGCTGTGGGCTATGACTCCATGGCACTCTCCTGGGGCCAACAAGGTGAGGCAATGTCTCAAAAATAAACAAACCAATAAACAAATCAATCAATAGATCAAAACAAAAACTATGTTCTTAACATATATATTATTAGAATATCTTAGGCTTTTTATTATTGCTAAACAAATGAAATGTTCACCTATTGTCTGAGCTACTTCGGAGGCTGAGGCAAGAGGATTGCTTGAGCCCAGGGCTTTGAGGTTGCTGTGAACTATGATGCCACAGCATTCTACCCAGGGCAATAGAGTGAGACTCTGTCTCACCCTAAAATAGAAAGTAAAAGGAAATTTTGAATGAAAATCTCATTTTAAGAGATGGAGGACAGGGCTCCTCCATATTATGTAATTCCCATGGTGCAGACCTGATGTAGGACAAATGTGGAGAGGAAAGGCTGGCCAGCTGCTGGGTGAGATGCAGGCTGAGGGCGGATTCAAATTCTTACTTGCTCTGGAGGTAGCCTCCTCCCTCCATCCTGGGGAAACAGCCTGGGGAAGTGTAGGTGGAAGTCAGGTGGATTATTAAAGAGATTAATGAACAAAGGTATTGTGATTTGCCCTTTTGAAGCCTTTTGTAATCTGATCACATTGTTCTAAGGCAATTATATATATTTTTTCCCAGCTCACAATCTGGACTTTAAGCAAAAGGTATATTGGATATTGGCTTGAGGACAAATTGCGTAATGTCAGTGGCCCTTGTGATATTGTTTAATCCTTTATTGATCAATATTTCACCGAAATGCAGTGTTCATTATCACTGCTTTGCCTTTGTTTTGATCCATTTACTTGCCTGGAGCAAACTCTCTTTTCTCATTTATTTACTACTTATTTTTCTAGAACTTGTTCAAGTCCATCTTCCCCATGAAGTTTTTTAATTTGTTTATCTACTTTAGATGAATGACAACCTCCTTTGAAATCTTTTTTGAATATTGCCTGTACCTTGTGGTAGAGATAGCAGAGTAATTACACAGTATTTCCCAAAATGTCTTTCTAATATCCTTTTTTGAAGGGTGATGTTGAAGACTTAAAAAGTATATTGGCATATCAAAGTCTTTTAAAAGTCCAAGATGAAAGAAACTTGTTCATCTGTCTTTAAGTTGGCATTTATTAAACTTCTACAACATTTTTGTTCTTGTTTTTGTGTAATAGCTATTACTTTCCTTCAGAATACACTCTAAGTAATGCTGGAGAATTAAAAATACACACAGGTTTTTGGGAGCCAGGCAGACTTGTGTTTGAGCCTTACTTCTGTGACTTAATCTGCTCTCATGATATTTATCTAATTCTTTAATGCTACCATTTGGGCGTTTGACAAAATGAGAAATATTTTATACAGAGTAATATGCTTCTTCTACAATGTGTTTCGCCAGAGGTCCTGAAGTTCAGTTGTTTCATGTAGCAGGAAATATGTTTTGCTCATCTTTTAAGTTTTCAGTGTACCTTTGCACACGCTAGGTGTGGGATAGATTAGTTCTGCCCGAACAAAGCGATGTAGTGTGGCTACAATATCGACGTTGCTTTCAGGATTTATGATGTAGAAGATATACAGCTAGTAGAGTCACTGAAAATAATTTACCCTTTTGCATTAGTTCTGATTTTACATCCTGCCCCCGCCTGTCCCGTAACTATTCTCTTATCTTAACCCTACAATGGAGAGTTGGGAGATTTGGTGCTATGATCTCATGAATGTATTCAAACTCAATTATTTCAATTGCAGAAGCTGCGATTATCATTCTCATTACTGATAATGCATACTACAAGGCCCCACTATTCTGCTGGTGATATGACTATGACAGTTTGATAATTCAAGATTATTTATAGAACCATTATTATGAGAGGGTTCTGTGCTCTTGAGAAAGCAAAGGGATTTGGCCTGAGGGAAAACTTTAATATAAGTAGTGGACTTTCTCAGATAAGCATACTAATATCTACAAAGGAGTCATTTCATTTTATCCAGATACGTACTTTTCCCCCTGTCTGATAGTGTTTGGATTGTAGTTTCCAGAGACTATTCATTTTGCTTTTTAATCCATTGCTCACAATTAGTCTAATGATCCATAACTGCCTGGAGGGCTTCATTTGTGAGTTTTCTCCTCTATAACAATATGATATCTCCTTGGAAAGAACAAGTTGAATATATTTAGATTGAAGCCATTGCAAGAAAAAAGGGGGGATTAAGCATTGTGTTGTACTCTGTAGGTTGTAGATGAAAACTTAGCTTTCCCTCGGTTAATGGACACTGCGATAAATGATATTGCAATATTCTAATAATTTCTAATGCTATTTAGTACAATCCCCAAATAGAGGTGAGCATCATTCTTATTTTTTCATGCGAAGGTAAATAGTGTAACTTTACCACTAATCTAATGATGGATGTTTCCTAAAATCATAGGCAAACATTGATTCTTACTGTAAATATAACTTAAGTTCTGAACAATGCTAATAATGATCAATTCTCCTTATTCAACATTGTCTGCTTTATTTTCAGCCCATCCACAGAGGTCAGTGAGGACTTGCTCTGTTGCCCATGATCAATTAGGCCAGACGTAGAATGGTACAGGAACATAAATAAGCAATGGGCAGAATGGGAAGGATCTGGGCTTTGGAGTCTGACCCAGATTTGAGTCTTGGTTTTCAGAACCACAATTTCCTTATCCATGATGGCTACCTCACAAAATTTCCATTGATACTTACACAGCACACGTTTGTAAAATGCCTAGCAGAGTATATAATAATAGCAGCTTAACGATAATAGCTACCCATATATAGTTCCCTTTTCCTAAGAAGTTCTGCTACAGAATCAGCTTACAATCTTGTATTTATCCACAGTAGATAATATAGTATATTATAGTTCTGAATTGCCCAAGCTGGATCTCTTTTACTTCAGCACAGATAATTGCAAAGTTGATACAACCCTTTCCCCAGGACTTTGAGATTGCCTTGTGAATGTTAGTGACCTTTGTGAGATAAGTATTTCCTGAGTGATTTTGCAAAGCATTAAATTGTAATCGCTCCGTAGTGCTCCCTTCTTCCCAGTTTAATGATTAAACAAGGTAAATTTGTTAGGATTATGTGCTATAGTTAAGCTTTTGGAAAGATGAAAATGAGAAGCTTCAAGAAATAGAATGAGTTCTCTGTACCACCAACTACAAGCACGTTTTTCTTTCACTACTGGTTGTGTTATGCTTCAAGTCCTGATAGGTTTATTAACTTTTCTGCCTCACTAAGGCATCTATAATATATACACTAAAGAATTGCTGCAGTGAAGTATTGATTTTATTCTTATAACAGGTGGCAATTTCTACCAAGTCTAATAAATAGTAGAAGTATTTTTTTCTGTAATACCTACAAGTTTTCTTTGCAAAACACAGCAGGAGAGAATTATGTCTAATTCTGAATTTGCCACCTACCTTTGGAAGAACATTAGTAGAGACAGTGAGGATAGTCATAAATAAAGAAATATACACTGAATACTTCTTTTTTTCATTCTTTAGTGACTGCCTAGAATATTTTCTCATTATTATTAAGTCTCTTTCTTTACCAGAATTTCAATATGTAACTGATGAATAAAGTCAGTGAATTAAGTTGTTTTTTAAATTTTTTTTTAATTCAGGTCTTTGTATAAAATTGGTAATATCTTAAATATAATTGTGTCGAATAATTCATATATTTTCATTATCTTTCTTCCATCTCCAACCTATTCAATTACCCTTATTTTTCCCCCTACCTTGTCATGAACACTCTTACTCTTAGTGCACACTCCATGCATTTTCTACTTCCTGCCTTTTCTTACTTATTTCTCAAATTATTCTTCTTCTGTTATTTACAAGACTTAATTATATCTATTCTTCAATATCTAGATAAATTGCTCCTTTCTACATAAAATTCTTTCATGTAACCATAAATTCTGCACCTGAGCTGTTGTTTGAGACAAGCCTGAGCAAAGTGAGACCCCATCTTTACTAAAAATAGAAAAACTAGCCAGGGATTGAGGTGGGCATCTGTAATCCCAACTACTCACGAAGCTAAGACAAGAGAATTATTTGGGCCCAAGAGTTTGGGGTAGCTGTGAGCTATGACAATATGGCATCCTACCCAGGAGACTGAGTGAGACTCTGTCTCAAAAGCAAAAACAAAGAAAAGAAAAACCCATTTAATTCAAATATCTTATAGAACATGTCACATATTATTATGTATTTAAAGTTTTATATATCTTTCTTATCATTACTGCTAGTCTATAAACTAAATGAAGCCATATGTGGAAAAATAAAACTCTTTAATAATTTAATAGTAAAACAAAATTAAAATTATTTTAAGTAAGACTAACTTTTAACATGTTATAATCATACCAATATGAATGTAATATAATATAAATTAATTACTAGCATGTGCAGATAAATTTAAGATACAAACATTGATTAAGAAGACATTGTTAGCATTAATGGACAGACACTTTAATGGAGAAAGACTAACAGCTTTTACATTAGTATGTATTCAGATATAATAATACGTTGATAGTCATTTAAACAAGTGCAGATGGAGCACTTGATAAGAGGTAAGAGAGAAGAGCTTTAGATGAATATGAGATAATTTGCATGCAGCACTTTCTATTTGGAATTCAGTTTGCCCTATAGATTACAAGCTTAGAATCAGAAGGTGGTCCAGCTCAAAGAATTCTAAATCTTTTTTTGTTAGTCTATTTTTGGCTAAAGTGCTATGACATCAGCCCAGCTTAGGGCTCACACTGGTCTCCGTCTATTGACTTGGAGCGATCTTCCTACCTTGGCCTCCCAGAGTGCTAAGTAACAGGTATGAGCCCCCATGCCTCTAAGTCCTGTTTTTTCACAGGTTTTTGCTTTAATATGCCACTGTCTTGATTATAGTAATTATGCTATTACATTGAACGCCTCTCTCTCTCTCTCTCTGTCTCTGTAGGTATATCCCCTTTCTGACTGATATCTGAGTTCGGTTGTTCAGTTTCTACTAATACTGATTAACACAGGGGTACAGTGCGTAGCATAGGTACATACTCATGTGATGTGTGTTAAAGAAAAGGAAAGAATTAAGAAGTCTTTTTCTCTCATGTTGTGTAAGATCAGTACTGGCTGCTTTCACACGTTAATGAATTCTGTTATTGTGTATATTTTAAAGAATGATGATAACAGATTTTATTGGTTTGCTGTTATTGTCTGATGAATTACCACAATCTTAACACCTTATAACAACACACATTTATTAATTCACTGATTTGTATGTTAGAAGTTTGGCATTGTGTGATTCTCTCCTAAAGCTGAAATCAAGTATCAACTGAGCTAACTGTACCTATATAATCCCCATAAGTAAGCTAGCCATCTTTGGAAGCAGTAGCGGTTCACACCGAGCTTACTATTCGTGGTTTTTAAGGCCTAACACATTTCAATAACCTGCACAGATATGTCTAGCAGCTGGTACATTTTAAGCGTGTGCGAAGTATTTACCTAATTTGGCAAGATATGTGTAATGCATGTTAAAATAAAAAAAAAAAATTATTCAAGGTATGGCATCTCAAAATGTCATGATTTCCATAAAAAAAGCTAGAAAATCCATATTACAATTCAATTCTATATGGAAATATTTTTATATTTTTAAGATGGAAAATGATGCCACAGTCATTATTCTGCCTAGCACGTAACTCTCTAATTACATTGAGAGAAATCAAACAAAGTTTGCCAACAACAAAGAAGGAGGATCAGAAAATTTGTTGACAGTGCATCCACGGAACAGAGTTTTGGACAATAGGATGCATGTTAGGCCTGACTGGAGTCATTCATTCTCCTGTCAACAGCTGGCAGGCCTCCTTCACAATGGCAGAAAAGCTACCGGAAGTTTCTCTATTGTGCAAACAACAGGTAGAGAAACTCTCTTGACTCTGCTTGCTCCTTACCACACATTGAGATATTTTTCTGCAGAATAAGCAAATAAATTATGCTACTACTAAGAGGGATAACTCACTTAAACTATACAAAGAAACAGTATGACTATTGTTTTCTGTTTTTCACTGAAGGCAAATAGTTGGAAGAAATTTTATGTAACTATGAAAACATAATAACAGATGATGCTAAAGTGTGCCGAAGGTAAAACTTTCCGGGGGCACATAGACACAATTTTATCAGAAGTATGACTGGAATGTAAAATGCTTGTATTTAATTGTGAATGATTTCCACTGCAATGATTGGGAAAACATGCTATTAATATGAAGTGCTTCCCAATCTAGAAATTCACTTCATTGTGATTGACATTGTCCCTTCATTTACTTACCTGCAAGAATCTTGTATTCAGAGTTCCTTTTGCAAATAATTACTCTTTCGAATTTAAAAACTATCTCCTTTGTATTTGCTTATTAGTTCACTTACAAATGAAAAAGTATTATACATGGGTAATATGTTGATGTTAGTTTATTTATGAAATACCTGGAATATCAGCAAAGAGTTGTTGGATCAAATAGTTTCCAATTGACCTTAGTAAGCTTTAATGATGTCATTTCTTCCTTTTTTATTCCTTCAAAATTCCATCTGACTTATTTAGACTCAAAAATTATATTCATATGTTCTTCTCAAAGGAAAGAATATTTCCTATTTCTTACTACATACAAACAACTTTTTTTTTTTAATAATTTTATTGAATCATAATTATGTACATTGGTGCAATCACAGGGCACGATTCATATACAAACAACTTTTTTATACAATTGTTTTCTTTATTTCTGAAATAGATAACATAGTAAGTTTATACTTGCAAATTCTATGGAAAAATGGGCTTGTTTAGAATCATATACTATTCAAAAATGTCTTTAACATTATTGAACTATGATTATTTGTGGCCCTTTGTTGTAACTTAAAGATCTTAGAAATTTGATAAATGTTTGATCAAATAAATGTTTAATTACACTTAGAGAAATAAAGTTTTATTGGGAAATGAGACCATAGATCATGAAGATTTCAATAACATTCTTTTCAAAGTTTTAATGCTTTATAAAAGTTATCTGCAAGGTTAAATCAAGGTGAATAAAGCAGAGGTATAGTTTTAATTCAAGACTTTAGTCTACATCATTTGAATACTTTGTGCAAGGATTTGTTACACTATTGATTTTATGATTGGGTGTAGCTTTTAAAATAATAATACCATCACATTTTTACTATTTCTTCAAAAATGTCTTATTCATTTCCCAAAACACAGCAATCACTCTTCCTTGCACTAGTAATTTACAGTTAGTAAAATGAACAAAACCCCTTATTTTCATGGAACCTGCATTCTAGAGAGAAGGAAGAAATAATCAACAAATTGTTAAAAGAGTTACACTGGTAGATGGTGCTGGCAGCTGTGAAGAACAATAAATCACAGAAGGAGGAAAGAGAATGTAGACAGAGGCTGCAATCCTACATTGGCTGGTCAATGAGGATTCCACTAAGAAGGTCAGAAAAGACCAGAAGCCAACCGTGAGTGTGTGGAAGGGAAACAGCATTCTAAGTTCAAGGGGGAACAAGATCAAGATCAAGGTCCCTTGAGTGGGAACATGACTTGTGTGTTGTAAGAGCAACAAAGAACCCAGGGTACCAAGAGGCAGAGTCCTAGGAACTAAGGTCTGAAATTTAACAAAAGATCTGATTACAGAGGCCTGATAAGCCCCTGGGACGATTTTGACTGTTTTTACAGATGTGTTAGATGCCTTTTTCAGGTATACTGGCAATCTTTGACAGCTGTCTTTTGTTTCCCTATGTTTTCTGAGTTTTGTGTTGATTCCTTGATGGATACCACCTTTGCTCTATTGAAGTTTCTGAATATTTGATTTTGGTGAAGGGAATGAGAAGCCTTTTACTAGTTTGTCATCTTGTCAGAACCTTGAAGTGTAAATTGCATTGAAATGTAATATGTGAAGTAAATATTTCAGACATGGAAGGGATATGGAGTTACCTATCCAATCATTTTATAATACATAGGCTCTAATATTCTCTAACCTCTAAAAATACAATCTAATTACTAGAGAATACATATTACATTGGGGGGGCAGTTTAATTAGATAAGAATGATTTCTTATATTAAGTTATGCCTCTTATAAAATTGTACTCATTACCCCTGTAAATGCACATAAACTTAATACGCAGGTTGCAGAGTTATTACTGGGAAGAGATATTTTAAGAAACATGACTTCTAATTCATCAGACTTTGAACCTTTGATGACTAATTCGATGATATATAATCATGGCTTTTCAACGGAGTTGTATATTTTTTAAACTACCTTTACCTTGAAAAGTACATTACTTAGGCTAATATATCCAGGGTGCTTAGGAATATTTCTTCATGAAGGGATTCAGGATTCTTGCAACTTTTGGATTTGTTGTCTCAAGTCATGTATATCTAGAAGAAGAAGGGGACAGAGACTTTGCAGAGACTCACTTAACCCCAACTCTGTGTACTCGAATATAACAATAACCTACATCCCTCATCTCTTAATCTCTCTTACGTTGACATTCCATTAGCCAAACCTAACTACAAAGAAAGTAGAAAGTGCTGTCAATGGAATTCCAACTCAGCAGAGATTCTGATTCAGTGTATCTAGAAGGGATGTTTTATTTTTAAATGCTCCATCACTAACTATGTTATGTAACTATAGAATTGGAGTTGTGACTCTACCATTACAGTTCAGGAAACAAATATCATAAGCCTGTTATATGTAAGACACCACATTGCACACTGGGGACTGTGAACTATGATGAAAAACCAAACCTTGGCCCCGTGTTTTGGGAGTTTGTAGCCTAATAAAGGAGGGATAAACATCCGGCCTTAAAGGTTAATTGTTTTATTTTTTATTATTTTCTTTTTATTTTTATTAAATCATAATTGTGTACATTGGTGCAATCATGGGGCACAATATGCTGACTTTATATACAATCTGAAATATTTTCATTGAACTGTTTAACATAGCCTTCATGGCCTTTTAATCACTATATGAAGACATTTATATTCTACATTTAGCAAGTTTCACTTGTACCCTTCTAAGATGCATCATAGGTGTGATCCTACCAATCACCCTCCCTCTATTCAGCCTCCCCCCTCCCCCCCTTGCCCCTTTCCCCATTTCTTGTGCTATAACTGGGTTTTAACCTTCATATGAAAGCTATAGATTAGCTTCATAGTAGGTACATTGGATACTTTTCTTCCATTCTTGAGATACTTTGCTAAGAAGAATATGTTCCAGCTCCATCCATGTAAACGTGAAAGAGGTAAAGTTTCCATCTTTCTTTAAGACTGTATAGTATCCCATGGTATACATGTACCACAGTTTATTAATCCATTTGTGGGTCGATGGGCACTTGGGCTTCTTCCACGACTTAGCAATTATGAATTCGGCTGCAATAAACATTCTGGTACAGATATCTTTATTGTTATGTGATTTTTGGTCTTCTGGATATATACCTAGTAAAGGAATTATAGGATCAAATGGCAGATCTATTTTTAGATCTCTAAGTATTCTCCAAACATCTTTCCAAAAGGAATATATTAGTTTGCATTTCCATCAGCAATGTAGAAGTGTTCCCTTTTCTTCACATCCACGCCAG
>CAUYON010112958.1:0-56561 GCA_963573935.1 Arctocebus calabarensis
AAATTTCAAACATAATTCGCTTATAAATGAGGATGCAGTATCCTGTATCCTAAACAGCATATTAACAAGTTGAAGTAAAAATTAATGTTTAAGTAATGTACTTTAGTCAAAATCAAATCCAATTTATGTGAGAATTAGTCACTATTTTTTTTCTTTTCCTTAACCTTCACCCCCTCCCTCCTTCGCTACTATCCCCTTCCCCTATCCCCCACCATGTCATTTATTGTCATTAATTGTCCTCATATCAAAGTTAAATACATAGGATTCATGTTTCTCCATTCCTGTAATGCTTCACTAAGGATAATGTGTTCCACCTCATTGATGTATGGGATTGTTGGTTTTTTTCATGTGGATCAATTTGAGTTCTCTATAGATTCTAGTTATGAAGCTTTTGTCTGATTCAAAATATGCAAATATCCTTTCCCATTGGGTAGGTTATCTATTTACTTTGGTTGTTGTCTCCTTAGCTGTACAGAAGTTTTTCAGTTTAATTAAATCCCATTTTTTAATTTTTGTTGTTGTTACAATTGCCATGGCAGTTTTTTTTGTTTGTTTCTGTTTCTGTTTTTGGCCAGGGCTGGGTTTGAACCTGCCACCTCTAGTATATAGGGCCAGCACCCTACTCCTTTGAGCCACAGGTGCCAGCCTTGCTATGGCAGTCTTCTTCATAAAGTCTTTCCCCAGGCCGATATCTTCTAGTGTTTTTCTATGCTTTCTTTGAGGATTTTTATCATTTTACGCCTTAAATTTAGGTCCTTTATCTGTCTTGAATCAATTTTTGTGAGTGGAGAAAGGTGCGGGGGTCCAGTTTCAGTTTTTTGTATGTAGATATCCAGTTCTCCCAGCACCATTTATTGAATAGGGAGTTTTTGCTCAGCGTACGTTCTTGTTTGGTGTACTGAAGATTAGGTGGTTGTAAGTTGTTGGTTTCATTTCCAGGTTTTCTATTTGATTCCAAATGTCTGTGTTTCTATTTTTGTGTCAGTACCATGCTGTCTTGACTACTATGGCCTTGAAGTACAGCCTAAAATCTGGTATGGTGATGCCCCAGCTTTGTTTTTATTACTAATAACTGCCTTAGCTATGCGGGGTTTTTTTTTTTTTTTTCTGGATCCATACATAACGTAGAATCATTTTTTCCAAGTCTTGAAAATAGGATGTTGGTATATTAACAGAGATGGTGTTGAATCGGTAGATTGCTCTGGGAAGTATAGACATTTTAACAATGTTGATTCTTCCCAGCCATTAGCATGGTATGTTCTTCCATTTGTTAAAGTCCTCTGCTATTTCCTTTCTTGGGGTTTCATAATTTTCTTTATAGAGGTCCTTCACCTCTTTTGTTAGGTATATTCCTAGGTATTTCATTTTGGTGGGGGTATGGTGAAGGGAGTTATGTTCTTAATTAGCCTCTCATCTTGGTTGTTATTGGCATATACAAAGGCAATTGACTTGTGGACATTGATTTTATATCCTGAGACATTACTGTATTTTTTTTATGACTTCCAGGAGTGTTGTGGTTGAGTCTTTGGGGTTCTCTAAGTATAAGATCATATTATCAGTAAAGAGGGAGAGTTTGACCTCCTCTGCTCTCATTTGGATGCCCTTTATTTTCTTGTCTTGCCTAATTGTATTGGCTAGAACTTCCAGCACTATGTTGAATAGTAATGGCAACAGAGGATAACCTTGTCTGGTTCCAGTTCTAAGTGGAGAAGCTTTCACTTTAACTCCATTCAGTAAAATATTAGCTGTTGGTTTGTCATAGATAGCTTCAATCAGTTTAAGAAATGTGCCACCTATACCTAAACTCTTCTAATTAGTGTTCCAATTAGAAAAGGATGCTGGATTTTATCAAATGCTTTTTCTGCATCTATTGAGAGGATCATCTGGGCTTTGTTTTTGCTTCTGTTGATATGGTGAATAACGTTTATGGATTTATGTATATTAAACCACCCTTGCATCCCTGGGATGAAACCTACTTGATCATGATGTTATGAGTTTTTTTATGATAAACTATAATCTATTGGCTGAGATTTTGTTGAGAATGTTTGCATCTATATTCATTAGTGAAATTGGTCTAAAATTCTCCTTTTTAGTTGGGTCTTTTCATGGTTTGGGTATCAGGGTGATGTTTGCTTCATAAAACGTGTTGAAGAAGATTCCTTCCTCCTCAATTTTTGGGAATAATTTTTGGGAATATATTTTTGGCAATATAGGAATAAGCTCTTCTTTGAAGGTTTGATAGAATTCTGGTGTGAAGCCATCCAGACCAGGGCATTTTTTTGTTGGGAGGTTTTTTTAATTGTTTCTTTAATCTCAGTGTTTGAAATTGGTCTGTTCAGGAGGTCTGTTTCATCTGGGCTAAGTCTAGGGCGAGGGTGTGATTTGAAATATTGATCTATTACTTTCACATTGTCAAATTTCTGGACAGAGTTTCTGGTAGTATTCAGAGATAATCTCCTGTATCTCTGTGGCATCAGTTGTTATTTCCCCTTTATCATTTCTGATTGAGGTTACCAGAGATTTTACTTTTTTATTTCTAGTTAGTCTGGTCAAAGGTTTATCTATTTTTTTTTTTTTCAAAAAACCAACTCCTTGTTATTAATTTTCTGAATAATTATTTTGTTTTTAATTTCATTAATCTCTGATTTAATTTTGGATATTTCTTTACTTCTAGAGGATTTAGGCTTAGATTGTTCTTCTTTTTTCAGTTCCATAAGATGGCTTATGAGTTCACTGATGTGCTCTCTTTCTGTTTTTTGAATGTAGGCTTCTAAAGTGATAAATTTTCCTCTCAGGACTGCTTTTGCTGTATCCCATAGGTTTTGGAAGCTTGTATCTTCATTGTAGTTATACTCAAAGAAGTTAATGATTTACTTTTTTAATTCTTCCTGGACCCGACTGTCATTCAGCATAAGGTTGTTTATCTTCCATGCCTTTGTATGAGGTTAAATGCTTTTGTTAGAGTTGAGTTCCACTTTTAGTGCCTTGTGGTCTGAGAAGATGCAAGGTAAAATTTCAATTCTTTTGATTCTGTTGAGGTTTGTTTTGTGTCATAAGACATGATCAATTTTGGAGAATGTTCCATGGGACGATGAGAAGAATGTATATTCTTTATCTTTGGGATGGAGTGTTCTATATACGTCTATCAAGTACAGTTTATTCTAGGGTCTCTCTTTTTTTGTAATTTTTATTAAATCATAATCGTATACATTAGTGCAATCATGGGGCACAATGTGCTGATTTCATATACAATCTGGAATATTTTCATTGAACTGTTTAACATAGCCTTCATGGCATTTTCTTAATCACTATATGTAGACATTTGTATTCTGCATTTAGTAAGTTTCACCTGTACCCTTCTAAGATGCACCATAGGTGTGATCCCACCAATCGTTGTGGGATTTATGTAATCATTTAAATCTCTTATATCTTCATTTAGTTTCTGTTTAGAGGATCTGTCCAGCTCTGAGAGAGGGGCGTTAAAGTCCCCTGTTATCATGGTGTTATAAGATATCACATTGCTCAGACTAAGTAAGGTCTGTTTCAAGAAACTGGGAGCATTTAAATTGGGTGCTTAAATATTTAGAATTAAAATGTTTTCTTGTTATATTTTTCCCTTAACCAATATGAAGTGACCATCATTGTCTTTTTTGACTTTAGTTGCTTTAAAACCAATGTATCTGAAAATAAGAGTGCAACCCCTCTTTTCTTCTGAATTCTGTTTGCCTGAAAAATTGACTTCCAACCCTTAACTCTGAGTTTTAATTTGTCTTTTGACATAAAGTGTGTTTCCTGCAGGCAGTAAATAGATGGCTTGTGTTTTTTAATCCAATCAGCCAATCTACGCCTCTTCAGTGGGGAAATCAAGCCATTAACATTTATTGAGATAATTCCATGAATGGACTGTATCCATTCATTGATACATTCATTCACCTTGCCCCTGGTGGAAGGGACTGTATTCATTCGTTTCCTGGCCAAGGAACCCATACACCTATATATACCCTGAGACTAAAGACCTAAAGGAGGAAAGACCTAAAGGAGGAAAGACCGGTAGAGAAAGACCGGTAGAGAAACAGAGAGAGCTTCTCTCTCCTCACTAGAATTCTCTCCCTCTACCAGGAGCTTTACTGTTTTCTGTATTCTTTTCTGTAAATAAATTCTGTCTTACCACTAGGGGGTGGGGGGGGAATAATGTAATGAAGAATAATAAAATACATGTTAAAAAAAACATTTATTGAGATAATTGATAAGTGTGGTAGCATTCTATTCATCTTATTTTGTGAAAGTCCATTGCTTAGTTTTGTCTTTTGCATCATTGTGGAAGCTAGGTTTTGTCCTTTAATTTCTGGGTGTTTACTTTGCTAAAGGTCCATTGTGATGGTCAGCATGTAGAACAGGTTGAAGTATTTCCTGAAGGTCTTGTTGTGGCAAATTTCCTCAATGTTTGCATATCAGTAAAAGATTTGATTTCTCCATCAATTTTAAAGCTTAGGTTAGCACGATATAGAATTCTGGGCTGGAAATTGTTCTATTTAAGTAGATTAAAGGTAGATGACCATTGTCTTCTGGCTTGAAACGTTTCATTAGAGAAGTCCATGGTTACCCTGATGGATTTGCCCCTGTAGGTCAGTTTTTGCTTATTCCTGGCAGCTTGCAAAATCTTTTCTATCAATAAACATTCTGCTTCCTCTCTCTTCTTTTCTGCCTCTTTACCTATCTGAGTTATCTCAAGAGCTTTATCCTCTACCTCTGAGACTCTTTCTTCTGCATGATATAATCTGTTGTTGATACTTTCTATTGCATCTTTAAGTTCCCTAATTGACTGCTTCAGTTCCTTCATCTCTCCTATATCCTTTCTATATTCTTCATATCATTCATGTCTCATTCGATTCTGGTTTTGGGTTTCCTTTTGGTTATTTTCCACTTTCTCAGCAATTTTCTTCATTGTTTTTTGGTTTTGTACTTACTCAACAATTTCACTCATTGTTTTCATCCTCTGTATTTTAAATTCCCCTTCTGTCATTTCTAACATTTCTTTATAGGTGGAATCATCAGCAGTAAGCTACCTCACAGTCCCTTGAAGGGGTTGCTCTGGACTGGTATTTCATGTTGCCAGGATTTTTCCGCTGACTCTTCTTGAGTGTTTTCTTGTAACTGTTTCCTTGCCCCAATTTTCCTTTCACTTCTTCTTGCTTTTTAAGTTACTGTGCCTCTGGCCTAAAGTTTTAAGGAGTCCTTTTTGGTACAGGACAAGAAGGATGAGAATATTGAAGAACAAGAAGCAAAAAAAAGATTTTACGAAGAAAGAAAAAAGAGAAAGGAGAGGGGGTGAGTAAAAGGAAATATTGACAAAAAAGAGGAGAGGCACTGAAAGAAAGAGACAGGAGCAAAATAGGTGTATAGATGGGTACATTGACCCAAACTTAAAACCCCCCAACTTCTGGGGGTGCTGGATTGAGTGGTTCCCCTGAGGTCAGCAGCTCTTTGCCAGCCTGATCAGACACAGTACCCTACCTTCACCTCCACCAGTTAGACAGAAAAGACAAAAAAATACCACAAATCAAACTGAAACAAACATACAAAATCCTCTACAGGATAAAATTGAGAGAAAAAAACAAATAATAGGGGCAGAAACACTAGCAAAAATGAAGTTCCAATTGTCAAAGAAGGCAAAAATGGAAGATTGCATTTAAACTAGAAAAGTAAAGAAAGAAAAGAGAAAAAAAGGAAAATATAAAGGAAAAATGTTAGAATCAAGGAAAAAAAATAGAAAAACAAAAACCCCAAAAATCAAAAAAACCAAAAGATTTTAAGGTTCTTCTCAAGGCAAAGAGTCCATGTTTCTATGGGGGGGAGTGGAACAGCCCCCAAAGTAGGTCTTCTTAACTAAGATTAAAGGTCCTCGGGGGTCTCTGAGATCCTAGGAACTACAGACGTGTGTGTGTGTTTTACAAGAGGAGAGTATATAGCTTTTATGAAATTCTTAAAGGAACTCAGAACCTGAAAATAAAAAGGAACCAAAGCAAAGCCTAAAGGAATATTACAGACTATGAAAACTGCAATATTTTATTCACTTTCCAGGCCTGAAGGACCACAAAACTCTTGGGGAGCTGTCCTTTAAGTTGCAACAGAAATGGCAATATTCATTCATGAAGAAAAAAACTGAGGCAATTGGCTCAGCCTGTCTTTCCCCAGCATCTGAATGTGTGACCCAATTCCTCCTCACAGAGCTCACAGAGGGCTCTGACATGGGAAGGTTGGTCAGGATATACAAAGACAAGAAAGTCCTCAGTCCATGAAGGCTCCAATGGAGAGAGGTTCTGGAGAACATTCCCTCCGTCCAGAAACCTCACGGACACACAACATCACGACTCACTCTCTGGTTCCTGACTCCTATGGGGCAGTCAGTCATGAGGAAAAGAGAGACCTGTGTGAGGAGACTCAGGGTCATTTGAGAGAGAGTCTAAGAAGCAATACACATGTCTTCAAGTATTCAAGACAAAGTTTAGTAGGCTAGCTAAGACGTGATAGGAGAGGAGGTTCACAGAAATAAGCCCCCGCTGTCTGCAGGGCCTGCGCCTCCATAACCTCCTGATCCTCGCCACACGTGGTTCATGGTCTAATCAGGGTTCCTCATGTGAGGATGGGGTGGGGGACAAAGCTGGGGCTTCTGACTCACAGGGATGTCCTCCCCATCTCAGGTGATGAGGGTAGTGGTGTCCAATCAAGATAAAAGTCTGATAGTTGGCAGAAGCTGGAAACAAAGAATACGGCCCTCTGCCCCTGGCCAGCCCAGCCAAGCTGGGGCCAGGCAGGCAGCACAGCTGTCTGTGCACTCAGGCAGGGCATCTGCCCCCATCCTCACCACATAACAGTCCTAAGTGCCTTCCTGCTTTCCCATCCTGTCACTGACCCCTAGAGGTAAAAAGGTAAAGAAATGAGACAGTCCATCTGCAAACGAGAAGCAGCCTACATTAACACACAGCGCGTGCAAGGAAGGAGTGGGAAGAGCTGGCAGGGAAGACTGAGCACATCGGGCTAAGGAGCTGGGACTTTATCCTTAATGACAAGGTCAGATCTGTGTTTTAGAGAGGTAAGTCCGGAAGCAGCTATGTGAGGAATGAATCTAAGCTGACCCATACCAGGGCAGGGAAACAGGTTAGGAGATGGTGTCAGTGCTCCTTAAACACTGAACATAGGAATAAATAATGGAAGGCTATCTGCCATCTGTCTGCTTAAATTCCACATCTGGAAAAGTACCAAACCAAATCTTCCCCAGAAAAACTTAGAAATGGAAGGTGCTAAATTAGCAATTGATAATCAGAGCTGAAGCAAGGAACCGCTTTGTCTTGTCAAACCATGTGCACTGTATTTCATGACTCAGGGATCTGCCTGCAAAGCCAAGTCAAGAGCCCCATCGTGGCCCCTTGGGCCGGCCTCAACCCCTCTGGTGAGACACAGTCATCAGGTAAGCTGAGAAAACCTGCTGAGTCAGGATTCCCCTTCTGCACACCGCTGTCTGAAAGGTCAAACCTGGTGATTTAGATTCAACCTGAGGCAGAGAAAAGTTGAGGCTGGGGATACTTAACATTTTTGCCAATAATCAGTGATGAGATAAAAGAGTACATCAATTTTTGAGATGAAGCCTGGGCTGGTTAAAAGTAAGTTATGAACTAAGAATTCAAAAGGACCAGCCGTGGTGGAGGAGTGACAAAATTTGCAAATTAAAAAGACAAAACAAAACAAAACCCTGTCCCAGGAGAGCTATGGACAAGCTGGGCAGGACTCAAAGAAATAGCCTTCCTGCGCCTGACACCCAGTTGGCCCCAAGAGTACAATAATCTACCACAGGACAACCAGCGGCGTGGGCGGCAGTGAGTGCAGAGCAGGGCAGCACTTCTGATGGTTGTTTAATCTGAAGCCTTGATTTGGACATTGGTCAAATTTTCTGCTTTCAGGCTTTCCCCCCAAAGAGGCTGAGGCTGCAGTCCCCAGAGTATACCTTTGACTCTTGAATTAGTCAAGTTTGACAGGATCCTGGTTCTAATTAATTGGGATTAAGTAATGCCACATATTAGTTGAGCCTACTATATGTTGGCTTCTACAAAAGTATTGTCACCAATACTTTTAAGTCTCCAATATCTTTACTAGAAAGCTGCTACTATTTTCTCCATTTTTACAGATTGGAAAAGTGTGGCCTGAGAGGTTACATCATTTGCTCAAGACCGCAAGCTAGTAAGCGGCAACACCAGCCCTCACAGAAGTCACATTCTGAGAGGAGCCGGGCCTGGGGTCAAGGTCTCTGCCATCTCTAGGAGGCCAATTGGACCCTGCTGTGGGCCTGAGTTTCTGCACCCCTCAGAGTCAGCGTGAAAAGCAGAGGAGAACATGACTGCTATAGCCCTTCAGCTAACACCATTGCAGTCAGAACTAGGTTTGTCAATTGGCAAAGTGATCTTACAAAGAGACATTCTTCATGATATGAGAAGATACACAGTTGAATTAAAAATATGGTACACCCCTTGGTCATTGTGAACAGGAAAAAGCATAACCATCCGGCTGAGGTTGCCAACATCTCCCTGGAAGTGCCCACTAGCCAGAAATGGCCAAATTGAGCCACCACATACACACATTAAAAATGATGACATGTGACTATCTTCCCTTAGAGCCCTACTGAGCTCTGGTCCTGGGAGCAGAAGGGAGGAAGCTTCCTCCAGCCCCTGTGAACGCATCACACCTCTGGGGCCACCAACTATGCACTGAAAACTGCCCTTTCCTGCGTCCTTTTTTTCCTATGGTTCTTTCTCCCCATGCAGACAATCATAAGCAGAAGGGAAAGTTGTAATGACACCTTTCCCAAATGTCAGACTCTCACAGAAGGTGAATGCTGTGAGTTGGTCCACATACAAACCTCTCACAGAAGCCTGAGGCCCATTGCCAGAGGTGGAATGTATGGTGACAATGGGATCAAAATTGGGAGGCTGTCCCAGGGCTTCCTTCAGCATAGCACTTTTTTCTCTGTTCTTCTGTTTGCTGTTATTCTCTTCATATTTTGTTTTCATTTTGAGCCTCTACTTTCAGCTTCCCTTTACTATAGCTCAGATCTGCCCCCCAGGGCTTTCTTTGGCAGCCTCCAGCACACACTGCAAACCTTTGTAGCTAGCCACACATGGAGTTTCCCTTGCCATAACTCTGGCCCCTCTTTGGAAGCTGCTTGTGTTTAAATCTTTTTTATTTATTTCAGATTAATATAAAGGTACATACAATTCAGTTTGTCTGTTTTTTTTAGTTCAGGTTGTACTTGCACTCTTCACCTAGGAGCTGTGCCATATGCCCCTACATTGTGCCCATTAGGTGGGAGCTTACTTCCCCCTCCCTGAATTTAAGTTTGTTCCTATAGTTGTTTGCCTGCTAGTTTCAAATTAAGATTGAGTACATGGGATGCTTGTTTTTCCATTCTTAAGATGCTTTAATAAAGAGAATGTTCTTCAACTCCATCCAGATAAACACAGAAGATAGAAAGTCTCCACTGTTTTTATGCCTGAATAGTATTCCATGGTACACCCATACCACAGTTTATTAATCCATTCATGGACTGGCAGAAAATTGGGTTGTTTCCACATCTTTGTGATTGTGAATCAAGTTGCTATAAACATCTGACTTTTTTTTTTTTTCTGTAGAGACAGTCTCACTTTATCACCCTCGGTGGAATGCCATGGTGTCACACAGCTCACAGCTACCTCCAACTCCTGGGCTTAGGCGATCCTCTTGCCTCAGCGTTCCAAGTAGCTGGGACTACAGGCGCTCGCCACAACACCCGGCTATTTTTCTGTTTTGCAGTTTGGCCAAGGCCAGGTTTGAACCTGCTACCTTCAGTATATAGGGCCGGTACCCTACTCACTGAGCCACAGGCACCGCCCATATCTGACCCTTTTTAACAGGAGGTTTCAGGCGGTACCTGTGGCTCAAAGGAGTGGGGCACTGGCCCCATATGCCTGAGGTGGCAGGTTTAAGCCCAGCCCCGGCCAAAAACCACAAAAAAAAAAAAAAAAAAGGAGGTTTCCTGGGAAATTGTCTTAATTTTAAGTATATCGGATGGTATTGAGTGAGTATGCTTCCAACTCAGACATCTGAGATCAGGCAGCCAAGAAAAAAGACAAGATTTAGGTGTACACAGAAGTGGATAGGAGAGATTGTGGAAGGGATGGGAATCTTATACAAAGAAACAGGAACAAATATAATGAAGACTTTGGCTCCAGATTCGTCCCTACAAAGGAGAGCCAGGGGGCTTCACAATGCCAGAAAAGACAAGAGTCACACAGGATGGAAGGGGAATGGAAAGAAACTTGTCCCTGAAACCTCGAAAAGAGACTTCCAGTCATTATTCAAGAGGTGTCTCCCCCTGGCACATCCAACTAAAGGGGTTACAGCCTGAAGGACCTACAAGCTCAGTCATCACAACTCCCCACATCTGCAAAGAAAGAAGTGAAGCTCTGGGTACCATCCCTCCCCCCCCCCCATAAGGCTACCAGATTTATCAAATAAGAACATAAAATACCTTAATTTGAATTTCAGATGAGCAATTTTTTAATATATGTCCTAAATATTGCATAGAATATATTTATACTAAAAAAGTGTTCATCTTATGTTTTACTTTTCTGAGGCAGGGGCAACCAGGCCTTGCACTGTCACCTGGGCTAGAGTGACAGCATTATAGTTCACTGCAACCTCAAACTCTTGGGCTCAGGTGATCCTTCTGCCTCAGCCTCCTGAGTAGCTGAAACTACAGGTTCTCACCACCACACCTGGCTAATTTTTTGAACTTTTGTAGAGATGAAGTCTCGCTCTTATTCAAGCTGTTCTCAAACTCCTGACTTCAAGCAATCCTCCCTCCTCACCCTCCCAGAGTGCTAGGATTACAAAGAACATTTTACATGTTTTATGTGACAAATTGCCTCTCTGAAGTAGTTACTTGGCCAACCAGGGACAGACCCAGGACTAGAATCCCGGGTTTCTATCTGTCAGGAAGACAGGAGAGATGAAGAGTGTTCCAGGAGTCCAGTGCCATGTCTGAGAGGTCACTGCTGACGCATCACCTCTGCTGACAGATCTTCACACTGCCATTAGGAAATTAATCCACAAAGACAAATTACATTAAATGGGATATTTACCCTTTTGATTGTGACATATCCAGCATTGGTGTGAGGATCTGTGTCAACCCCCAGTCGTCCCCTGCTGTCTCCCTCTGTGATGCGGTACAGGATTTTAGAACTCCCAGTAAGCGGCTCATCGTTATCAGTGGCCTGGATGATTAAGATGGTGGACCCAACGTTTGTGTCTTCAGGGATGGTCAGGTTTCCATACTAAAGAGGAAAATGGGGAAAAGAAACAGTGAGAACGTCCACTGTCACCAAGCATCATTGCCAAAGAACGAACACAAGTCATAGTTTGCATTAGTATATGTACAGGGCATGCTTTCCCCAACACAGTCATTCTGTGGTTGTCTTTTTTTTTTTTTGAAACAGAGCCTCAAGTTGTCACCCTGAGTCATGTGCTGTGACATCACAGCTCATAGCAACCTCCAACTCCTGGGCACAAGTGATTCTCCTGCCTCCGCCTCCCAAGTAGCTGGGACTACAGGTGCCCACCACAACACCTGGCTATTTTTTGGTTGCAACCAACATAGGCTGGATTCGAACCCGCCAGCTCAGGTGTGTGTGGCTGGTGCCTTAGCCCCTTGAGCCACAGGTGCCGAGTCTGTGGTTGTGGTCAGTCACACTCATGAGCTGAAATCCATCATACCAATGACCGCAACATCTCGGAATGTTCAATACTGATAGAATTCTAAGACAGAATTCTCCTACCCTTATCCAGTGTTTAATAACTATAATTATTAATATAGAATTAGTGAAATAAATAGCTACAGTGGATTAAGTACCTATAATATGGCAGGCACTTTATATACCCTATTTTAATTCTTAGATCAACCAAGGAATAGAGGTTAATTAAAAGCTTGAACTATGGAGTCAAATGCTCTGAATATAAATCCTAGGCTTGCTACTTATCAGTAGGATGACTCAAAGTAACTCAAAGTAAGTTATCTTCTTTACCTGTTTGTCATCTGTCTGATGAAGATAATAATAATAGAACCTACTTCATGTTTGCTGTGGGGATTAAGGGAGATAATACACGTAAATCTCCTGAGTGCCTGGCACACAGTGGGTGTGCAACAGGGCAATGAAATACCCTGCTGAGTAGCTTTATTAAATATTGGAGAGGTTAGACCCACCCAGGATCACATATTAGTGGGCCATAGAATTGAAAGTTGAATTCATGTTTGTCCAAATCCCAAGCCCGTGCTCTTACTCACTGGCCTAAACTATGCCCCACTCCCCTGGAAATCCCAGATAGATCATCACAGATGACCATGACAATGAAAGAAGCAGGTTCTCTATAGTAGCCAGGTGTGTATATTTAAGCTCTGAGACACCTAATGCAAGATTCTTACCCTCAATCTAAAAAACACTGTCTAGGTGAAATACGAGGAAATGACATTAGGAAGGGATTAAATGCCCAACAGAATGGGAGCTGAGAAAAAAATGGGCTCATTTATATACTTTCCTAACCTCAGTGCCTGTTATACAGGACACAAACTGTCACACTTCTTCCCACTTCCAGCCCCTTCATAAATCAATTCCCTTCTTTGTCACAGCCTTGTCCCTATTTTGATTTATGAACTTAATCACAGAGCTCTGGGCTGCCTTACAGCTGACTTCAAATATGACATAACAATTTCTTCAAATGGGCTTTTCTCTCTGTCAATATAGAGACATCCCTTTTAAGGCAAGCAGAGATAAAGCCATCACGAAATCTGAAGCCATATCAGGAAAAATAAGTAATTTTTCTTGAGGTTCTAAACTAATATTTTCCTTTCTGTCCAATTCTAATTTTTGCAAATATCTTGGGCACATTTTTGTTTGGCATAAACCAGAGAGTCACTTTTTTCTTCTCTCTTTCTCCTACCCAGTCATTACAAAGTGAATTTAAATTGTCAATATTCCAAGTATTAAATTTTTGACTAAAAATTCTTGTTTGAACTTAATAGTATTTTATTCATTATCTCAATTAACACAAATATATAATGATAAACAGAATGGTCATTCAACTCCTTTCAACTTGACAGAGATTATGGTTATAGCTTTTAATCAGCCCTTGGAATAAATGAGCTGTTGGCAGGAGTTTATAAACATTCCCAGATAACTGTAACAGTGGATGCTAACATGTTCCCTGCAGATTTCCATTGAAGAAGGTGCCTGCGTTTGTTACTGGTGCACAGACCCAAGCTACCTGTTAAGTCTGGCACTTTTCCTAGTCTTTATCCCAGAAGTAGGAGTCAAGTAATATGAACAAAGTAAAGAAAAAAAAAAACAGGACAACTACTCACATCTGATTTTTCAAAGATGGGGATCTGATCATTGATATCAATAACGTTGATTTGCACAGCACAGAAGGTGCGGAAATCTGAAAACCAAAGTTAGATATCATAGAAATTTTCACCAAAAATCATGCATTAATATCAGGAATCTTCAAGAAAATAATTGGCAAGTGAAGCCTTAACCACTATTTTGCAATTGTCATTCAATTTATGTGGAAAGAAGGCTCTCTGCTCTCACCTGTACCCACAAGCAGGTTGTCAAGGAGGGTGGAAGGAGTTGAAGACAGACCTGAGAGAAGTTTTTCTCAATTCCCTTTTGCTCCCCACCTTCGCCTAGCCCAGGTAAGATTTGTTCCTGACCAGGATGGCTCCATTTTTGTGAAGCAGCCTCTCTTTCTCGGACTGGTGAAACCTAAGTAGTCTTTAAAGCACAGTATAAAATTATCCTTCCAGAAAGCCTTCCCAGCAGCTATGTTTCTTTCTCTGGACACATCTGCTCTGCTGTCTCTGGTGGGGAGTCTCAGGGGCACCTGCTCCCTCCTCTCCTAGTAAGGGAAGAAATTATACAATGAGCCTCCTCCAAAGGGCATGACTGTTCAGCCTACAAGAAGCAAGAAAGGTAGCTCAAGGAACCCTGAAGAAATGGCCCAGGCTTTCAGGAATGGATTTGACAGTTCGAAGACCTAGTGAGAGACGGCAGCTTCAATGAGATCCAAGATGAGCACTGAATGAAAATGAGGAGAAATGGGAGACATAATGCCCGGTTCTTTGAGGGGCAGCCATCTTTCTAACTACAATGTCCTTTAATACCCTGGGCTCTGGGATCTCATAGTTCCGACTCTGGTACTGCCACTTATCAGATGTGTGAGAGTTTGGGTACATCATTCAATGTCTCTGTGCCTCAGTTTCTCATCGCAATACAATCTGTGAGCAGTCTCTATGCACCACATGCTGTCAAGCACTTTACCTGCATCAGTCATCTTCACAACTTCATGATGTGTATGTACCATTATCATTCCCATTTATTTAACAACAAGGAGGCCGGAAGATAGGGGACTTAACCAAGGCCGGAAGATAGATAGGGGACTTAACCAAGGCCAGAAGATAGATAGGGGACTTAACCAAGGTCATATAACTAAACAGTGGTGGAGCAGGATTCAATCCATATGCTCTCTTTGCACTCTATGTCTGCTGTCCACGCCTCCACGCCTACTCTGTGTCCCAAGGACTGACTTCATGAACCGTGCCAGGTGACACCTCGCCCTTGGGGTACTATTTGGGTAGTACCCCAATGAGAGGCCTAGCAGGAGCCTGGAAAAAGGGCAAGAGGCAAGCAGTTGGGGGTGTGACACCTGTTTTAAAAGCCCTCTTCTCTAGTGTACAGCAAAGGCCTTATTCCTTCAGGGAACAAGCCTTCCTTGGTCCCTTCAGGCCCCTGTGCTTCTTACCCACTTCCTATTGGTTTCTCTTTTATCAGTAGTCCTTTCTTGAAACTCTTTGAGGAGCTATCCTGTTGAGATCCTAAAACTCCGCGGTAGTCCAGCTGTGTAATCTGTTAACAATCTAATAATAAGCAAGTGCATATTGATTAAGTTGAGAGTGGTCCCCAGAACATTTGTAGACAACAAGAATGGCTACAGATTGGGGTGGCCTCAGGCCACTCACTGCTCTACATGAACCTCTTTTGCACCAGAAGTGGGCCCTCTGCACAACAAAACAAACCTGCTGCAGGGCTCCATGCATTTGCACATGGCAGTCCCACTCCTCCATAAGTCCTACATGCATTTATGACTTATCATATTCACTCTTCGAAACTTAGTTCAGTGACAACTCTTCCAGAAAGTTGTATCTGTTCTCTCCCTCCACTGAGTCATTCATTTCCTTCATGGGTTACCTTGTATGGTTCCTTGAAATTTACTAATTCATGTGTCCATCTCCTCTACTAGAACGAGCCCTCCTTGAGGACCCTTGAGGACACACACTAGGGCTTATTAATCTGTAAAGTATCCAAAACCTTCCATGATGTCTCAAATAGGCAAACAATAACTGCTAAAAAAAAAAAATGTATAGCTAATAGTGTGAGAGTGTTGGTTCATCATGAATGAGAACAATTTATTATACTTACTTCTGCTGTACCCCCTTTAAACAAAATGCTAGAAGACATTAGGCCCTTCATATTTGTCAAATTACTGGGTTTCACACATTCTGTGTTGAGGGCCTGCTAAACCCAGGTTCCCCCTGGTCCACCAACATCCATATGAAGGAGAGAAGGATGAAGCACAGTGGGAAATGATGCTCTTTTCTTCCCCACCCCTATGTTATCAGATCCTTTAGGCAGAGCAATTACTGAATTACTCGATAGTCTAAGATTGAGTGTTAGGCAGCTCAAAGGATTCTTGGCTTTCGAGGAGTCTGAATGCCCCAAAATGAGTCTCTCTCTGGACAAGTGTACTTTTGTGGTTGTGTGCAAACTTTTTAAGAATGTGTGCATTTGATTGAAAATGCAGAGTTTCCATCAGATTTCTAAGCATTTGTAACCCAACAGAGATTAAGAACTACTTGATCTGAAATTATATAAAGAGTAAGGAACAATGTCTCCTGCTACATTGTTGTCAAATGACCAACTGGACGCTGATAGAGGAAGATAGAACTTCCCGAGACACGCATTTCTCTTCCACTTTCATACAGATTCTGGTGTTTCCTAATTCTTGCTTCGAGACTCAAAGCAATTTTCCTATTCATGGTCCTGGTGTACAGAATGTGACTGGCAGACCTCCAGCAACGGGGATATTAACTGATGATGACCTCACTGCTATGCTCTAAAATCCATCACTGCATTTGCACAAAGGCCTTGCTTGCCATGGACTGCCTTAGCCAGTGACTGAGCAAAGCTCATTCTCAGAGATCATGAACTCCTTTAACAGCCAACTTTGGACTCCCCACAACAGCCTTATTGAACTTTCTTTAGGCTGTTCAGTGGTTTAGGGCATTCCCACCAGCTCTCCTTCCCTCTCTCTCCTTCACCCAGGGTCAGGTTTATCCTGTGGTCTAACGACTCTCTTATCTCCTCTCTGCCTCCTCTCTATTCTCTCTCTCAGGCATTGTCCTAATGAAATCTTTAATGTTTAATTTCTTGTTAGCATCTGCTTCTCAGAGAACCCAGACCTACACAATGATGTTGCCTGGGCTGTAACTCTGGCCTTTACAACCTTGAACCCAGGTGTTTCTGTGTTGTGTGTGTTTCATAAAGGAAGCAAGGATTGTCTACATGGCACCATTCTGTAATATGCCCAGGTTAGAGCAAACAAACAAGTTATAGCTAGAAGTAAAGCAACTATTTGTACTCAAGACAGCAGTTGTAACACTAACCTTTGTCATACACCTCTACTGTTAAGTTGTACTGAGAAGTATCTTGCTTCTTCAAGGCTCTTTTAGCTAACTGGAACTTTCCTGTGTGAGATTCGACCAAGAAGAGTCCATCCTCAGGAATGTGAGGAGTTTGCTCCACAATTCTGTAGAATAAAATACTATTGGCAGTATTTTTTTCATCCTTGTCATAGGCAATAAAATTCCCGATACTGTTTCCTACAGAGAAGAAAAAAAAAATTCCAACAGGCTCCATGTAATCTATTAAACTTTTACCTTAACCACCTCTTTGAATACATTATCTCCAAACACAGTCACATTCTGAGATACTGGGGGTTAGAACTTTACCATGTGAATTACTCAGCCCATAATAGTGTCCCCCCAAATTCATATCTACTAGAGACTCAGCATGGGACCTTATTTGGAAATAAGGCCCTTGCAGATAGCTAAGGATCTTGAGATAAAATCATCCTGGATTTAAAGGAGCCCTACATCTGGTTGTAGGTGCTCTTACAAGAAGGGAGGACACAGATGCACATAGCAGAGTAGATGATATGGAGGAGGAAGTTAGTGATCACAGTGGTGCTGACACGAGTAGCAGGAACACCAGGAGCCAACGGAAGCCAGAAGGAGCAAGCAAGTCTCCTAGAGACTCTGGGGGGAGCATAGCCTTGCCTGCGCAGCAACTTCAGGCTCATACTCTGCAGACAATGAAAGAATGAATTTCTGTTGTTTCAAAGCACCAAATTCATGGTAATTCATTAAGGCAGGCCCAGGACACTAATACTCATGGCAAACAGGATAACTAAACAAAGAGAAGCCAACCCTGGGTTGCTTCTAAGTAAATTTACAGAACAATTGCAGAAAATGACTCCCTCCCAGAGATAACACAGGGCACAGCCTAGGCATGGTCGTGCATGAGTTCTGATGGGTTCTGGCTCTTTCTCTGTGAAATGAGAATTGGGGTGTAGTTTCTCTACATGCAGCAATCATCCTGCCTAGGGGCTAAAACTAGAGTTCCTCTGTCCAGTCCCTTTCAGGTGCAGTTAAACTTAGACCCTCTCCCCCATATGTGTTTGCATCCACGGACTTAAAAGAAAATTTAGAGGAGTTTTTGGTTTGGTGTTGGGAGAGGGGAAGGGATGCGCCTTTGTTATGTACAAGAGGGAGCTGAACACGTGCAGATGAGTCTCAGGGGCTGGGTGCAGGGACCGCCTGAGCAACAGGATGCAGGAGATATATCCCTACTGCAGTATATCCTTACTTTCGAATTCATCCAACCGGGTAGCCTTTGTGACATGCATGTGCTCTTGCAAGCAAAGCATCTATGTGTTGGGATGAAGGAATATCTTGCTAACTTCTGAGGTCCTTTGGTATCTGAGCAGCTCTTTGCTTTGGACACCTTTCCACTCACCAAACAAGCATAACACAAAGGGCACTAGTTCACTCACAAGGACCGTACTGGTCAGAGACCCCATGTGGACTGTTGGCACCAGGGGAAATGCCTTGTTGGAAATGGAGGGCTTCATGCATGAGCCTGAGGCTGGGAATCTAGGGGCAGCCCAAACCGAAACACTTCAGGGAGGCTGTGCCTGAAGGATAAATGAGAGGATAAATGTCTAGTATGAATGTGCAGGACCTGGTTGTAAGTGGGATACAAGAATCAACATTGATAATACTAGGACTTGGGGACACAAGCCCTATAAGTTACTGGCTAGTACAAGATACCAAAGAGGAGAATGTAAAGCACCAAGGAAGGTTCAGCATTGCCCTGCAGTTTGGTCGCGGTTTCCCCCTGTGTGCCCACTGTCAGCTCACAGGAAGGCCCCAGGCCAGAAGCAGTGTCTTGTTTCTTCCTCTGGCTACATATATAGAATATAGTTACTTGATTTATAAGAATTCTTGGCCCATTGAAAACTTTGTCAGATAGTTTTACAAAATAAATTCTCACTTTTAGAGAGGGAAATAGCATGCTGAGCCCTGAATAATTTATTCTACCACAATGACTTCCTCATGGGTCTGAGAAAATGAGGACTATCCTCTTCCCAAAGGAGGTAGGCAGACTCAAAAAATGGTTCCCAGTACAGGCAGCCCCCAAGTTACAGACATCCAACTTATAAACCAATGGAAGCTATGACAGTAAGTCCTTGAGTTACAAGCATCAGACTGACTCATACATACAAATGGAGGCTGTTACAGGTGAAATGTAAATATAACTGTTCCAACTTACATACAAATTCAACTTAAGAGCAAACCTACAGAGCCCATCTTATTCATAACCCAGAGACCACCTGTATTCCCAGTCTCCTGATAGTTATGCTTTTTCATTACCCCTCCTTTTGAGTGTGCTTGGGCCTACTGACTTCTTCTAATAAATAGAGTATGGCAAAAGTGATGGGATGGCACTTCCGAGATTGGGTTATGGAATGACTGATTTCCATCTTGTTTGTCTTTTCTTGTTCTCTCTCTCTCTCTCTGAGCTCTTGCTCTGAATTAGAGGCAGCCAGCTGAACTGCACTCAGATTCATGATTCACAGAATTGGGAGATAATACATCTTTGTTGTTTTAAGCTGCTAAGTTTGGGGAACTTGTTATGCAGTAATATATAACACTATAATAAATGTTTGGCCCAATGCAAAGAGACTTTGAGTACCATCTAGAAAGGTCTTCAAAGGTTTTCCACCTTTATTCAGCACCCTAGACCATCCCAGATTTCCAAAAACAGTGATACCCAAGTGTTGGTTGGCTATTTTTACACATTCCATTGTTACACGTTGTCACTGTGAGAAGATTCTTCCTCATAATTAACTAATCCTTCAAGCTGTCATGTAACTCTTCCTGTTGTGGCAAAAGTTAGAATAAATGAAACAGAGGAACGGAGCTGAACACAGAGGCAGCACGTGACAGCAAAAGAAAAAGAGTGAGCACAGTACAAACAAGCCATCAAGCAGCGCCCACCAAGCTGCTAGGATAGCGCCCACCAAAGGTGTGTAGGGCGAAGAGTAAAGAGATGAAAAGAAAATGATAAGGACATCCACAGGCATGTAAGAATCTGCCCACAAGGGCAGAAAAGCCCTAGAAACGATACTCCCCAGAGGCTGCTAAAACCCCAACAGACCAAAACACTTCAAGAAATGTCAACCTGCTCAGCCAATGGTCTCAGGACCAAGAGGGAAAATAGACAAGGGTTGTCCTCAAACCAGAAAGTCATTAAACTCCCAGAAATCTTACCATTCTTACAGCATTTGTTCCTATACAAAACTAAAGCTATGACAAGACACAGTGAAATGTAGCAAGTCAAAACCAAAAGGATAGAAATAGATGGGACTTGAACTTCATCTACCAGCCTCCTGAATTATTATTGACTTCCTAGACAGAGGGAGGCTCAAAAGTCAAAAGTCAGCTTCCATTGGTGTTGGTTACTTATTGCGGGGGTATCTGACTTCGCATGTTTATTTAAATTATTCTGCAAACTTGATGAAATTGTATCTTTTTAATGAGCTTATTAGACACCAAATAAAATAATTTATGGGAAATTCTTGCAAAGGAGATATCCCTATGAAGATATATGGAATACTGGTATAAGTAGTTATGCTGCTGCTTGATAGTAGTGAGGGTGGTGGTAGTAGTAATAGTGGTAATACTGGTGGTTGTTATAAAAGTTCCCATGTAAGAATAGTACCCAAATAAGAACTAGAGACATGGATTATTGACTCCCAGTTAGATCTACCTGCACTCTTTCCCCAACAGAGAAGAAAAAGGGATTGTAGAATTATCATAGGGACGACAGTTATATAGCTTTGAGCAGCTCTCATTTCTTACCCACTGGTTCTTTCTCCTGGACCTCAAACATGGTCACTGCAGATGGACATGTAGGTGGATTATCATTAATGTCTTTAACTTTTACATGAATCTCCAGAGGCTTTGCAAGTAGTTGTCCTTGCTCATCCTTTGCAACTGCATAAAAATTGTACTACAACAGGAAGGGAAGAGTTAAGACAAGACTCCCCTGCCACCATCCTTTAAAAGGCAGAGAAAAATAGTTATTTCCTTTCTATTTCATTTACCCCCTTATTTTCAGTTTCCTTAGAGAAAAAAATGAGATAGGTCAGAATCATGGGAAAATTATCAAATTAGAATGTCATTGAAAGCCAATAATATGCTGGGGTCTGGAATGCAGATTTGATTTTTAACTAAAATCAATTTTGTTCTCAACTATAGATGGACATAGGACTTTGTCTTATTTGAAACTTGTCCCATTTTACTCACTGAATCCTTTTCTTCCCGGTCCAAGGGTTGAGTCACATAAATGTCTCCTTCCTGGTCAATCGAAAATGGGAATCTTGGCAGTTTCTCTTTGTCCACTAGGGAATAACGTGCACCAAGATCATTCCACCTCACCTACAGGGCCCAGAGTGAGTTGTGAGGAAAAATGCATTGAGGCAGAGAGAACTAGAAAAGAAATAAACAATTTTCTGGTTCTCGATTTAAAATTTCTGGCAATTTTGTATGTCTGTGGTTTCTTATAACAACTCAATTACATTTTTCATTTTCAACCTAAAATGAGCACTTTTTTTCCCCCACCAAGTTATATTGCTCATAAAAAAGCACACCAGGGAACTTTTCTTCTCTAAAGCAATTCTTTGTGAACCCTTTAAAGAGGTTATGAGTTGTTTTCTTTTGGAAGTCTCACTGTGAAAGCTTCATATTCATGAAACATTGATTTAAGAAACAAAAACTAAATATGATGTATGAAGATCCTCTAAAACTCACTGGTGAAAGTGATAAGAGCAAGAGGCCACTTTAGACTCCTCTCTGTGCTATTATTTTAGTAAGACAAATGATACATAAATAAGGCACATTCATTCCTCCCTAAATATATAGTCTTAAAGACTTCAGGGATAAGAATAACTTCCAACTCCTAGGGTTTTTTTGTAAACAACCTGGTTAAAGATTAATAAACTCATTAGTAAGACCAGGCTACTTGCCATATAAACAGGGCCTGACCTCTCAGATAATCTAATACTGATGCTAATAATACTATTTATTGTTGGTTTAGCACATGCCAGATGTAATTCTAAACATTTTATGTATTGTCTCATTTAACCCTCAAACAGTCTTATGAAGTAGAGGCTACTGTTATCCCCATTTTAGAAATTTGAAGAAGCAAGAGCAAAAATAATTAAAGAGACTTGCCCAAGATCCTACAGCTAGTTGAAATTTCCACACCTAACTATTCCCTTAGACCAGCCTGGGAACGTACCAAAGATATAACTTTGTCCCTCGCTAGTCATTTAAGTATCACCCACTGTCCGTGCCAAACACTATATTCTTGGTCCTAAGGTGAGCTCGTCTTGTGTCCTTAGAACTTGGCCTGATTTCTTTTTTCTTGAGATAGCAGGACCCAGCTCCACTCCTTTTACTGGGTTTCAGGCCTAGAAATTGGGTGTTACACCCAGAATTTCCTTTTTTTGACAACCCTAAGAGCAGCCAACTGTATGAGTTATTTTTAGCATTTACAAATCTCTATGGGATAACTTGAATAATAGCTAGGAATACTTCAGAGACCAAACTTGAAATTCTCATGGTAATAAAGACTAACAAGCTTTCTTAGCTGAGAAAGCACAATTCCTTTTTGTTTTTTTCCTGAAGATGAAGTTCATTAACTCAGTGAAAAAGTCCCTTTCATTTCATTTCATTCAGTGAAAAGTCCCTTTAGATTAGACAATAGATATGATGGGAGGAGCATTCCAGGGTCCCTTAACAACGATAGTATCATTAAAAAATATATTTTAGGGGAATTACAGACTAACACTTCATAACATCTTTATCTTTTGTCATTAATGTTAATGATAATCATTAACATCTTTTATCCACTTTCACAACAAATCTTTCAGTAAATCTTCACAACAACACTGAGAGGTGTGGGTGAGGGTATGTGAGGTTCTCTGAAAGCTCAAATATATATATATGTGAATCTAAGCTTTCTGCCCATGGGGGTAAAGTCCAGAGACTTGTGGCCAGAGGCTATTCCATTTGCTTTATAATTATGCTATGCAAAAACATATCTAATAAACATAGTAGTGGAGACCATGAGCGTGGGGCTCCATAGAGTGAGGCCCTTTAGTTAGTAGTCTCCAGGGGTTCCTTGGGTACTACCTGAGTGACTTTGATGGGGTGAGGCTCCGTTGAGTTTTCTACTATCTCCACAGGTCCTGGTGCTTTCCAAATATTCTCCGTCACCATAATATCCACTGATGTGGTGTCACTGAAGGAGTTCTCATTCTGGCCTCCCATGTCCTTCACGGAGACCACCAGACTGTAGGAAGGGTTCTTAATAGGATCCAATTCCTGAGCTCCTATGGGAAGTTGGTGAGAAAAAAAAGGCAATTTCAGAGATGTACCTCAGTCCCTTGTTCTGACTAAGAAAGTCCCAGAAGGCTCCCCTCAGTGTACCTTCTCGGGTAAGTGAGATTGCCCCAGTTTTGTCGTTGATCTGAAAGTACATGACATTGTTGATCTTGGGCAGCTGGATGACAATTTCATAAAAAAGCTGGCCATTGGGAGTGGCTGGATCATCCAGGTCTGTGGCATTGACGTACATGAAGGGCTTTCCTGTTGTATGCAGGGAGGATGGGGGGGAAAGATTAATTGCAACCTAAACCAACATAACCATTTTGGCCTTCTAAGAAGCAGAGATAGAGTGAAAGAAGGTGTGAAAAGTCACAGTAGTAGGGTAATAAACCTTTATTCTGCTCCTGTCCCCTAGGATAGGATTTCTCAAAGTATGGACCTTTAGGGGTCCCTGAAACTGTTTCAAGGGATCTATAAAGTTAAAAATCATCTATGTGTAAAAAATCGAAGTATAAGATAATTTATTGTAAAGAAATACAAAACATATCATTGACATGGTTTCACATTCTACATGCCACTAATCTTTAAGAAACACTGACTTGTTGAGTTTGGTACAGTAGTATAGAGAGTCCACAGTTATTGAAAATGCTACTAAAGTATTCATCTCTTCTAACTACAGATATGTATCAGACTTATTTTTCTTTTCTTTTATTTGTAGAGATAGAGTCTTACTTTGTCCCCCTCGGTAGAGTGCCATAGAGTCACAACTCTCAGCAACCTCTAACTCTTGAGCTTAGGCAATTCTTTTGCTTCAGCCTCCCAAGTAACTGGGACTACAGGTGCCCACCACAACACCCAGCTATTTTTTTCATTGTTCTTGCAATTTAGCTGGGGCCGGGTTTGAACCCGCCACCCTTGGTATATGGGGTCGGCGCCCTACTCACTGAGCCACAGGTGCCACCCCAGACTAATTCTTCTTTATGTACCACAACCAAAATATCAAATGGCAACAGAAAGAATGTAGAAACACACATTCAGAATCCAGTTGTTTTCTATTAATTTAGACATTAAGAGATTTGCAAAGATTAAAACAATGCATTCATCTCACTAAATTAATTTTGTCTTAAAGTAGTTATTTTTGTTAAGATATGTTTATTAGTATTGGGTGAAATAAATATTTTTTAATTTGTCAGTTTTAATTTTTAACATATTGATAGAGATAACCAGCAACATATTAGAATCAGCTCATGAAAGCCAACTGCTGAATTTTCAAATATTCTGTGAATCCTTAAAAATGTTAAAGATGATAAATTATACACATATATTTTACCTTAATAAAAAAAATTTTTTTAAAGAAATTTTGTGAGTCATTTTTAACATCAGTGGTAGTTTGACATAGGCCACAGTGGAAGTATTTGTGTCATAGAAATTGTCCAATGCTATCACAAGAATGGAGAAGCAAGAATCCAATGTACTCAACTGTGATATGAGGACAAATGATGCTAGTACATGTTGGGGGAGGGAGAATGGGGAGACGAAGAGAGGGAAGGAGGGATGGAAGGAGGGAGGGAAAGAGGGAGGGAAGGAGGGAAGGAAAGAGGGAAGGAGGGAGGGCATTGGGGCATCACAGTGTGGGACACGACACTAATATTTCAAGGGACTTTATCCAGCAAATGCAAGCAGTGTAACCTGGCTCTTTGTACCCTCAATGATTCCCCAACAATTAAAAAAAAAAAAGAAAAGAAAAGAAATTGGTAACTGCTATACATCAGGATTTTGCTTCCCCCATCCCCTTGAAAAACAGCTGTTAAACATTTACCAGACCATCACTGGATAGAACCCATAAGTCTAAGAGTTCTTTGGAGACCTTAGTGTCAGAGTCTGACAGTGAGTCTTCAGTGCGCAATCTCAGGGACAGCGAAATTGCTCTATGTAATAAAGTAGGAGGAAAAATTTCCCTGAATTACTGGAAGTGGGCACTGAAGATTAAGAGAAGAGTAAATAACATAAAGGAAGCTTGACAGCAGTGGAAATGGACTGGAGTCTTGTTTTGTGCACAGTTAGGATGGGATGCATTCCTAGCTGCCTGCCTTGATAAAAGGCTTCTGTGCACATGGAAGGTAGAAGGTCATTGCTGCAAAACTCTTTCTCATCTGGGGGTGATTTTGCCCCTCAGAAGGAATTTAGCAACGTCTAGAGACATTTTTTTAAATTTCAGATTAATGTGAGGGGACAAACAATTAGGTTACAATGTAAAGTCCCTATTGTACTTGTGTCCCACCCCCAGGAGGTGTGCCATATACCCTTACATTATGCCCATTACATGGGAGCACAGCAATCCCTCTCCCTCTTTCTTCCTTCCTCCTCCCCTAACTTGAATGGAGTTTTACTCTGTGTACACAGGTATCAGATCATCTACTGACTTCATATTAGTATTGAGTACATTGGACTCTTGCTTTTTCCATTCTTATGATACTTTACTGAGAAAAATGTGTTTCAACTCCATGAAGGCTAATACAAAAGATATAGAGTAGGGACATTTTTATAATGGCAACTTGGGGGAGGACTGGTATTGGCACCTAGAAGATAGAGGTCTGGGATGTCGTTAATCATCCTGCAGTGAACAGAGCAGTCCCAAACATAAAAAGAATTATCAGGCTCAAAATGTCAGTACATGGTGCCAAGGTTGAGAAATCAAGCCCTGGAATAATGGGGACAAGAAAACAACCCCCAGAAGATGAGTGTGAAGTTGAAATAAGATGGTAGGTGCTTAATGAGTTAGTGCTGCAGCCGTCAGCCACACAAATCCGTCCTTTCCCCCTGGCACCCTTCCACCTCTCCATAAACATCGCCTAGCTCAGCCTGTTACCTGGGCGAGAGTTCTGCCTTACTGAGCCTTCATATTTGGACCGGAGGAAGGTGGGTCGGTTGTCGTTGATGTCCTTCACTTCTATGGTGATAGGGACGGGGCCTTCTACTATAGCTCCATTAGCATCCAGGGCCGCAACCTGATGTTGAGAAAAAAAGCACGCCCGGAAGTCATTCCAAGGAAATTAGAGTTCAACAACCAATGGCCTGGTGACCGTAGGGAAGAAGGAACCCACAGAAGCCCAGATTAGGAGCTGCTAAAACAAGGGCCCTGTAAGTTCAGCCTGGGTAGTCATGATAGTGATTCATGACTGTCCGTGGGGTATGGTGGACACTGGATATGCTTCTGTTCCAAAGTGGCTGGAGCTGGTAAAATGGGAGCACTTTCATCCTGAACCTCTAAAAATGCCACGTGATCTTACACAGCCATTAGAGGTGGTCAGCCGACAGAGCCCATAGCAGGAGGAACCATACAGAGAACTTTGGCTGCTTCTTTTTCCCCACAGTTAGCCTTCTGTTATTCCTATTCATATACTAACGAGGAAATTCACGTGAGAACAAGAAGGAGAAAGGGTCTATTTAGCCAGCCTTTGTCCAGGGGTTCCTTCTGCTTCTTCCAAGGACCGTAGAAACTCTGTCCCTGCACTGATGTCACCTTCTTTGTGAGTCCAGAACCCACATAATAGACACCAGCAGATCCCAGGAAAGTATCAGAAAAGCTCTGGCTTGGTTTTAATTCAGGTGCCTGACCACGGCCTTACTTGAATGAGTAACATAATAACATCAGAGGGTCCTAGCACTGTATAATATATTGGGTTGCTCTGGTTAAAAAGCCTAAGGAAATGGGTACTTGTGTCATGCTCCTCTGCAACTGGTAAAAAAAAAATGGATAGATGAGGTTCACAAACTATGCCATTAAAGTTAGGGGAGCTATAATAGGATTGTATGCAAGGGATAAGATGCCAGTGATACTTCTAGGACAAAAGGTGCTCAGAGAAGTTGGCGTTAGGTCCCTTTGTCTGGTCTCAATTCACCTGGAGATTGTGAATAGATCTTGTTTCTCTGTCCAGGGCTTTAGTGAGATATAGAAGTCCATTTGGCTCTATCTTAAATATGTTGTCTGTCTCCCCAGTTAGTTGAAAATTCACAGCAGGAGGATTAACCTTAAACTGAGAGAAAAGCAAAAAATAAATTAGCTTATAAGAAAAAACTATGTCGTGAAATTTATATAATAGAAAGTCACCAATTTCAGTTAAAGTTTTTATTTGTACAATCACTAAACAAGAAATCCTCAGCTTTTAAATTGGTACATTCTAAAAATATACCAATTAACTATGTCATGTTCAAAATACATTTTCCTCAAGAAACAATGTGTAATGTAATTCTATATGTTGACAAAAACATTGATGCTTTAAATTGTAGCATTAAAGGAGATTATTCTGAGAATATTTTAAATGTTCAGTTTTCATTTGATCTGAGAACTCACTCACTACCCATAATTTTTCCCTTGAGGCTTTTGTTGAAAGCTATGACATTGCTAGCTTCTAAGAGACATTCAAAAAGGTAACTTTATTGCTAGGATAAAAAGATGTCATTTAGGACTTCTAAAAATTATGACAAACATTAATAGACATATTAAGAAAAACAATTCCTAAGCAACTTAAACTTGATGTGACACTATATGATATTCTTTTAATATTTTCAGAAGTGAGGAAAATATCAAACATTATGTTCATGGATATAGCTTTCCAAAGTCACGATAATAGATAATTCATATAAACCTAAGAAGACATAAAAGTTGTTTAACTTCATTAAGGTTTAATATATGTTTATACATTTTTATTAACAAAACAACAATAATGCCAATATTATTAAAAATACAAAGAAACATTGTTGATGGAAATATAAATTCATAGAATCCTTTGGGAAATAACTTGAAGCAAAAAATGTTGGTAGCCTTTGACAGCAAACATTACTATACAGAATTTATCCTAAGGAATTTTTTTTTTTTTTTTTAGACAGAGTCTCAAGCTATCACCCTGGGTAGAGTGCTATGGTATCACAGCTCACAGGAACCTCCATCTCCTGGGCTCAAGTGATTCTCCTACCTCTGCCTCCCAAGTAGCCATGACTACAGGCGCCCGCCACAACACCTGGCTATTTTTTGCTGCAGCCATCATTGTTGTTTGGTGGGCCCGGGCTGGATTCGAACCCGCCAGCTCAGGTGTATGTGGCTGGTGCTTTAGCCGCTTGAGTCACAGGTGCTGAGCCAGGAATTTTTTTTTTAAACAATAAACTACATGCTTATAGTATAAGTATAAGCTTTATTTATAATACTGGTAAAGTTGAACACTCCTAAATGGTCAGAAAAAAGGGCAGTGAAATTATGACAGCACATAAACTTGATAGAATAATAACTGTTAAAATGTTTATTCTACAAATTATGGAAAGACATAAGAAGTAATGATGTGATATAAAGTAACAAGAGTAAATTTAAGAGTAAATCTAGACTATGATCGTAATGGTACCCAAAGTGTCCACATCAGTAGGCAAGAACTGGAATTATTTTAATAAAAATATGGGAACAATTGATGTGTTAACTGGATAGAATTATGGGTGAAGAATTTTTTTGTTTGTTTGTACAATAAACTAAAGTATTGCTATTTTGTGTTTTAAGAAAAAGGCCTGTGCATCAGTGAGAAAGGTGAAGTAAGAACCTGCACAGAACTGCCCTTCCATAAAAGCAAGGGGTACACTGGCAAAAATGGTAAAGTAAATATGAGCTTTTTCAGAACCTGAAAAATTAACCAAATGCTTTCAAGGAATGTCTATTTCTTAGAAATTACTGAATATCTGCAGGAACCAAGATTTGTATTCTTTTAATGTGCTCTAGTCCTGTGGTCCTTTCCTAAGATAAAAAGGGTCCTTAAAAACCAAGAGCCTTATGAGCATAGTATCATGGAGGGAGCAAGAGGGTTTGGAGCTTCCCCAAAGCCCTATCACCACCTAACCAAAGTATCATTATCTGACCTATCCAGCATTTCTCTAGGAACATCTACTCATAGAGCTTGTCTTTATTTGAAATGACTCAGAACACACTTACTACCAACAATTGTTTCCCTGAGACTTTTGTTGAAAACAATCCTTGGCAATTGTTTAACATGGCAGCTGCCTTCAGCAGTGATAACAATTGAAGCAAATAAGAAGCTGGCCAAAACACTTGAAAGGAAAAGCTAAGTAATGAGATGTCCATAGGGGACGTTGAAAATTTTTGTATATTCCTGGTAATCGAGAAAGGCACATCTAGGAGCAGGGCTATTGCACAAGCATGGGAAAGGCCTCCAAACGCCCTAATTCCTCACCTCTAGGTGACCTGGAGGCTCAGCATAAGCAGAACGTGGATACTGAGGCAGTTGTAAACTGCATACCACATTATTGAAATTGTGCCCCAACATGCACACAGTGCCCCTTTGTAAAGGCCACAAGACTTATTGATGCAAAGCATTTAAGAAAATCTCTGTCTAGTCATTGGCTGAACACTCTACCAAGTAAGCAGAGACTTCAGTGGACATATATAACAAGGAACACAGACTTCATAAAATCAGTTCAGGAAAGACACCAAACAAACAGCAACAACAGCAAACTGAGAAAAGGAAGAGGTAATTTCCTGAATTGCAACACGATTGTAAGAGGGACTTTACCCAACAAATGCAACCAGTGTAACATGGTTTCTTATACCCTCAATGAATCCCCAACAATAAAAATAAAAATAAAATGATTAGTTTTCAACAAATTATTATGAAACATACAAATAAATAAGAAACTAAAGTCCCATACACAGGAGGAAAAAAGTCATCAATAGAAACTCTCCCTGTGGGAGCTCAGATGTTAAATTTACCTCATAAGGTTTTAAATAATCCATTTTAGGTTGGTACAAAAACTAAAGGAAACTATCTCTAAAGAACTAAATAAAAGTATAAAAACAATGTCTCCCAAGTAGAGAATATAAAGACTTAGAAATTTTATTATTTAAAAAAAAATAGAACTTCTGGAATTCACAAGTACAATAACTGGAATGAAAAATTAATTAGAGAGGGCTCAAAAGAAGATTTGAGCAAATGGAAGAATCAATAAACTTGAAAGAAGATCTGTTGAGATTATCCACTCAAAAGTGATGGAGTAAAAAAGGAAATAAATGAAAATAGAGACCAGTGAAATACCACCAAGTAAACAAGCACATGCATTATAATAGCACCAAAAGGAAAGAGAAAGGGGAGGGGATGATTATTTAAAGGCAGAATGACAAGAAAATTCCCAAATTTGAAAACATTAATCTATATATCCAACAAACTCGATGAATTCCAAGTAGAATAAACTCAAAGAAATACAAACCTAGACAGATCATAATCAAACATTTGAAAGACAAAGAAAATCTTGAAAGTGGTAGAAAAGAATCTTGAAAGTGCATAGGTTCATCACGTACAAGGGATGTTCAATAAAACTAACAGCTGCTTTTTCATGGTGGGCAGAAGGCAGTGGAATGACACATTCAAAATGCTGAAAGAAAAAGAATATCAAGAAGAATTGTAAATCCTACAAGACTATGCTTCAAAATGGGGATGAAAATAAGCTTTATTACAATCAGACAAAACAGATTTTAAGATAAAGTGTTTAGAGGGGAAAAAGTACTATGACAACACAAGGGTCAACCCATCAAGAAACCATAACAATCATAAATATATATACACCTAAATATAGACCTCAAAATACACAAAGGAAAAACTGGTAGAATTGAGGGGAAAATATACAATTTAACAGTAATACTTGAAGATTTCAAGACTTCACTTTTAATTATGTAGCGAATAGAAAGAAAATCAATGAGAAAACAGAAAAATGACATTTCAGAATAAATTTAACCAAAGAAATACAAGGCTTACAAAAAAGAAAACTACAAAACATTGTTGAAATAAATTAAAGAAGATCTGCCCCATGTTTGTGGATTGGAAAACTTAAATTATTGAGATGGTGATGCTCCCCAAGTCAGTCTGATTCAACAAAATTTCTGTCAAGATTACAGCTGCCTTATTTGTAGAATTGACAAGCTGATTCTAAAATTCATATGGAAAGGTAACAGACTAGGCAAAGCAATCCTGAAAAAAGAACTTCAAAATTGGAAGACTTAACACTGTCTGATTTCAAAATTTACTACAAAGCCACAGTTCAAGATAGTATGGTTAGTGTGGTCCTGTCATAAGGATAGATAAGTAGATGGATGGAATCCAGCTGGGACTCCAGAAACACACCTTTACATTTATAGTCAATTGATTTCCAATGAGGGTGCTAATTCACTGGGGAAAGAACAGTGTTTTCATCAAATGGTGAGACTCTGTCTCAAAAGAAAGAAAGAAGTCTATGGTTGTTTAGTTCATTTTATTTTGGAAGATGTAGTCACACTGAAGGGCCAACCACCTGGAGTAGTGAGCATTCTTGTTTCCCAGCTCCAGGTTCTAGATGAGGGATCTACACAACTCCTCCCTACTACTGCAAGCATAGCACTGGACTATTACAAATAGCCTCTTGAGATCCTTCCCACTTCTAGGCCCACCCCCTTCACCTCACCCCTCAATGACCACAGAGTCAGCTGTACACGTGCAAATCTAGTCATAGTGCTCCTTGCTGAAATCTTGGTGCCCTTTAGCCCACTCCAGAATGAAGGGCCAGTCCGGCCTGCGCTGACCTTGGCAGGTGTGTGGACCTTTGATATGCACCATCTCCCACTCTACACACTGGGCCACCTGTTGTCTGTCATTTTCTTGCTACGTGCACACCTCCACGCTCTCTACCCTCCCGTACTCAGTGGCTGCTTCCTGTCTGCGGGCATCTGCTCATCCTTGAATACTCACCTTAGAGATTGATAAAGCCTTTTCTGTTTACCCACTACCACCCTCATTTAAAATTGATCACTCGTAAGTGTTCTCACCATAAAAAATCACACACATGCAATCAGCTCAATTTAGTCATTCCACAATGTACAGGCTGTCCTAAAAGTTGCAACAGGAAAATAACAATAGAGTTCTTGGACCATGTTCGCCATGAGTGAGAGGGAAGACTTCCTATGTGTGTGTAGAAAGAAGCAGCCAACACATAGAGAATATTTTGTCAATATTTCATAAAATCTTAGTAATAAATATTTTGTAAATAAAGGTACACTTAGCTATAATTTCCCATTTTCCTATGTATGACAACTTTTGTGTGTATATTTCAAAACAGCACATTGTACACAATAAATATATACCATTCTATTCAATTGAAAAAAATCAACATAAATAAATAAAATCAGTCATGGTCTTCACCTGCCCTTTGCCCCTTCCACATCCTTCCGTGCATGTGGTTATTAGTTTTCTTGTACTAACCAATGACCTCACTGGGACAAGGATAGCACTGAGATCATCCTGCAGCCACAGTACTCAGCAGAGCACCTCGTATACAGTAGTCACTCCATATATGGTCAATAACAGAAAATGAATGTGTGTCTAGCACATGAAGTTCTTACTAGCTTGAGAAGCATAATACATAAATAAAAGAAATACAAAATGCCAGAATATCTACAACCAAGCACCCCTGGGCAGGGCAGAGAAAGTAAGGAGGACTTTATCTCCTGTGTAAGCCCCTGCCATGAGTCCCCTAACCTTCCCTACATCCTCCCTGTCCTCCTCTAGTCTGTAGAGTGATCTTTTCTAAACAGAAATTGATTCAGACCCATTGCTCCTGGGAGAAAACCTAAGTGCCTTAGAGTCAGGACCTTACCTATTTTCTACAACCTCCTTCCTCAGCCCCTGCCACTGGCTCCGTCCTCCCCAGACATGTGGCCTTCTGCCAGTCCTAGGCTCATCCCCTGTCCTCTCCCTCACAGGGCATCTGGGCCTGCTGTGCCTTTGCCAGGCTCTCTTCCCTCCCTTCCTCACCAAGTTGACTCCTTCGAGCCTTCAGGTCTCAAAACATTTGCTGCCTCCTCAGTGCCTGATTTCCCTGACCAGAGAGGCCGTGGCCCCTGGTGACACTGACACAGCAGGACTGTGCAGAGATGCCACATACCCCAGCCAGCTCCTACATTGGGGCCCTTTGCACGAATTTGGTACCAAATGAAAGAAGAGAGACAACTTTCAGCCTCTCTGCTGTAGAAGGGAAGTGTCCAGCATAACACACTCATCCCTTGGCACCTATGGGCAATCATTCTAAGACCCCTGCAGTTACCAAAACCCACACATGCTCAAGGCCCTTATATAAAATGGTGAACTATTGCCAAAAAACCCACACACATCCTCCTGTGTACATCAAATCATGTCTAGAGTACTTAGAATACCTAATACAATGTAAATGTGATGGAAACAGTTGTTACATGGTACTTTTGTGTTATTTTTATTGTATCATTATTTTTTATGTTTTTTCTGAATATTTTCAATCTTTAGTTGGTTGAATCTTCAGATGTGAAGCCTGAAGACAGAGCTAGTTCTAAGTGCCCCACAGTTAAGGGGAGACACTAGCCTTAGCAACCCTCTGCTACTTCCCTGGTAGATGGGTAGGGAAGGGGTCTTGGAGACCCCAAGGAACTCATCAAAGCATCCTTTACCCACTCCAGAGCCAAGCAGCTTCCTGAGGGGATGTCTGGTAAAGAGCAGTCCATTTTTCTCCTTCTCCATTACATTTCCAGGATTATCTCTGTGCTCTTAATAGCTGAAGTCCCTTCCCTCACTTCCACCTGCAGCTCTGATGCCTTTCACAGCCATCTAACTGAACAAGATGACCAATCATGCTTTGGTGATGGCCCAGGCCTGGGCTCAAAGGGCAGTGGTGAGGAAAGGGCAGGACTCCAGCCAGACAGAGGCTGTCCCAGCCCTGACTCCAGAGAAGCTGCATCTCCAAATGCTTCAAGCAGAGAGCTCACCAAATAGTCAATTTCTGTGGTCAGATGGCCCCTCCCCAGAGGCCTAACTCCCTTTTCACTCTAGAGGAGAACTAGAGCCTACAGGTATCAGGTTCCCCATGAGAGGGATGGGAACAAGCCCCAGAGATGATTGAGGAAGTGCAATGAGAATGTCTTACAATACTGAGGGCACCACCTCTCTGTTGACCTTAGTTCTGACATCATTTTTGATAGTGAGATGGCCATGCCTCTATTTCATTTCCTGCTGTGTCGTAGATAAGGGAGTAAAAGTCCACTAAGACAGCACATGAACCTAAGATGACAGTGAGTAAGCATAGCCCTTACCTGGAATATGATTTGACTTGGTTCTTGGCCTTCAAAAATAGAAAATGTCATGGGTTTCAGGGGTCCACTAAACTTGCTCTCTTGGCCATATCCAGTTGTCTGTTAAGAAAGGTTAAATTAGCACCCATTACAAATGTGTCACTTATTGATTTTATTAGAGATTCCAAAACCAGTATATGAAACATACAATTCTTTCATGCCTGAAAACAACATGAAATCTGGTCAACACACACAGAAAGAAATTTAACGTTTGTTGAAGCTCAACCATGTCCAAGTAGCTTGCTTGAGCTTTCATTGCTTTTCCTATTTAACTGTGAGAGTGATCGCCCTCTGAGAAGCACGTTAACACCCCTCTGAGGATTTTAGGTTAATGGCACTACTTAGGTTTCAGCAAAGTTTCTGGTCTTGCACAAGCCACTCCACCTTCTGAATTCTACACAGTTTTACACCAGCTTCATAAAAGACCTTCCTCCACTCCTATTACTTTAGAATGACATTCTTGGCAGATTTCCAGCACTCTATAGAGTTCACAATCATCTCAAGGACAAATGAATTTATAAGGATGAAAAAAAGAACACACAAGTGTGTTTGGTGCAAGGCATGTGCGGCACATAGTCACAGCAATTTGCCGGGAAAATTTTAGGAAAAACTGAATCTGAATTTGAACTGTTACTTTAACAGTTTTAACATTTGATTAGCTATTTACATTCACTTAGAAAAATGACAAAAACATAAAATGTTTTCAAGACTCCTAATGTGAAGCCAAGTGGCCTCTGCAGACACCCAAATCCAGGCTGGAACAGTGGTCGGTGCTACTGGGACGGGAGGAAAACTGGCTCACACTTGCTAAGGAGTGAGAGTGCTCTGACAGTAAGAATAGCTCACATTTCTCCGGTGGTGCATGTGCAGCGGTCCTAAACACATTTAATCCTGGTGACAACCCTATTGTTAGTCCCATTTTATAGGTGATAAGACTGACACACACAGAGAGGTTAGGTAACTTGCCCAGGGAGTGGTTAAGGAGTCAAACCTGTGACTCCAGAACCAGTCCTTTCATGCCCTATGTACCAGTACCCACCACAGGGCACAAAAGCTGTCCACATAGCTTGGAGGGGAAGCTGGCCACACTGGGTATGTGCATGAGAGTGTGACCCCACTATCCCACCTCCAGAGAGTAGGGTGCATCACCACAGTCCTCACTACATCAGCCCTGAAGGGACAGGTAGGCAGAGCAGAGCAGGTGACTATAGCAAGGGACAGCTAACCATACACCTACCTCGGGGCACTCTACAGGGACCAGGGATTGAGGGCCTCACACTCATGCTGGTCTTCCCTCATTCGTAGGAGGTTCTTTGGGTCTCCCATTTGTGGTAAAAATCAGGGGTGGAATAGGTTAGAATCAGAAGCATATGGTAAGCTAATGGTTTTTGGAGCTAGACAAATAACACCAAAAGAATCAGAAGAATTGTGTGCAAAGGAGAGAATTTCTTTTCCTCTTCATTAGGGCAAACAAGCACACTCTTGCCATAGAAACTGCTGTTCTCTGGGAATAAGCCAAAGCAATCAGTATCCCAGTGATAGGGGCAAAGGTCTTATGCGTACCCCTCAGAGTGTTGAGTCTTGACTAAGTTGATACTGGAGTCTGATAAACGAGCAGTTACAAATGTGAACACAGAGGGCTTTGAAATGTGGTCTTCTGTCCCTCAGAGCCGTGGCAGGTCTGTGAGTTGGCTGCCCCAGACCCCTGCCAAACCCCTCTCCTTTGCTGCCTCCCAGCATAGAGCCTAGGAAACCAAGTGGTCTCTTTCCCAGGCTCCCTTGCAGCTTGGAAGGTGGCTGAGGGACCCAGGTCTGGTTCATGAAGCAAGAGGGGAAGTCTGCTGGGGTTCTGGTCAGGCTTTTGTTTTCCTAGTGAAAAAGGACAGATGTGGATGGCACCACTCATCTCTGAGGTTCTCATGGAGACAATGGACCTTGTGTCTACATCTGGGACAGTCATCATGAACCATGAAAGAACAAAGCAGCACAAAAGATGGGGGCACAAAAGAAAGAAACTCAAATCTGTGATATCACCAATCCGCTAAACCTGTGCTGGATTGCCCACTTCAGGCTTTCGTTATTGGAGAAAAATAAATCCCTATTTATTTAGAATGCTCTATAGTCAAACTTCCTGTTACTTGCAGCTAAAAGCATTCTTAACTTACATTAGTTCTACATGCTTGTAGCCCATTCCCTTCCTTTCTAAGTTTATCTTCCTATGGAGTTCTTCTTCCTTTCTGCCTCTTTTCTATGTATTTTCCAGCTCCATTAACTCGTCTGGAAGGTAGGGCATAGGAACTGGGTGCAGTTATCCAGATGCCACCACGGTTGGTCCAAGATGAGGGTGCTGTTCTCTGTGGAGCTACTGCTTAATATTGAATTGCCTTGTCAGCTTTGTACCCACATCAGTAAGCTCTCAGCCCTTCAGTCACACCAGTGAAAACTACATTAGCCAGGCAAACCCTTAAGCAGACAAGCTGGCTCATCTCTCAGGGAAGGGGGTTCAGTTCTCAGTTCCAGGGTAATAGCATCTTACTATCAGGGCAACAGATTTTTCTTCCTGCCCTTTAATGTGGTTATTGTGACTGTAAATATTTCCAGATGCATGTACACAGTGACTCATCAAGCCACATCCCAGAACTGGGAAGGAAGGTATGGGGGAAACTTGTGAAAGGACAAAGGGGTGGGTTTCCACCTTCTTGCACAAAGAAGTGAAATAAGAGAGGAGAATCATTTTTAGTGTCTCCCACATGGCAGGGATTGGACTAGACCCTTCACATACATCATTTCCTCTGATCAATGCTATCCAAGTATCTCCAGAGAGGTCCCACACAGAGGCAAAGTGCTTACAGATAGTGCCACCTTGGGACTGGAGCCAGCACTGTCACCAAGCCACGGCCCTTAACCATGTCCCCATACCGCTTTCCAGGCCAAATGACACATGCGGTTGCCAGGTCTGACTGGCTGGTAGCCACCATCAAGATCTACTAACTATCAAATTATCATAATAGAATCCTGAGATTTTCTTGTTGTTTCCTAATGTGCCCATAATCATGTATATAAATTCTACCTTGTTGTGGCCAGCATTGTGCCAGATGCTGAACCTGCAAAGGCACTAAAACACAGTCCCTTCTTCATGGAGGTTAGGGTCCATGACGGTGTAAACCCTAAATATTTAAAATGCTGTAGTCGTGATCATAGGTAATAGCTACTCAGCACTCAGACTATGCTAGTTACTGATCCAAGCACTCTCTAAAGGCAGAGTGCTTTTATATTTAATTGCCACAATATCCTATAAGCCAAGTACTACTATTAGCCCAGTCGACAGGACAGAAAATTGAGGTTCAAAGCTCAGATAACTGACCCACTTCCTATCACTGACAAGTGGCAGCACCAAATTTGAAACCAGAGCAGACTTCACCCCCATCCTGTTTCGTCTTCAGCAAAGAACATTTGGGAAAAGAGGAAAAGGGGAGAGATGACATGGGGACGTTTGATCCAGCCAGGTCTTACTCCTGGGATGCAGCATTGAGCCCCAGCCTGTGAGGACACAAGCTGCTCATAAAGTTTGACCTGCAGTTTCCCTGCAGGGGAAGGACGGGTAGTTTTACAAGTCAGTTTTACAAGTCTGACTCCCTTTCACCTTATAAGCATTGTGAACTATGTGGGCTCTAGCGTTCAGGTCTCTCTGGGACTTGAAATGTGGTGTATTATTTTTCAGTCCCAGGAGAAAGGAAATAAGTTTTGAGGTGTGAGGATCTAGAAGCTTCCTTTTGAAAAAAATAGGTGCCTCCACATAATCTTGCTTCCTAATCAACAAATGTTGGGAGAAACTTCCACAGATCTCAGAAACTTCATGGGTAAAACAAGGATGACCACCCACTACACACCCAAAGTGGAGGGCTGGGACTCTCAAGCTCCCCAAATTTGTCAGGCAACAGCATTAACTCCAAATCACTTAGGAGAAGAAAAATATAGAGTAGAGCACAGTAAAAAATAGAGAAAATGGTTTTCTAGATATTTTGGTGGTGCTTTTTCATGGCCAAAGTAAAAAAAAGTCAAATTAAGGGACACAGGCCCAATACATGTGTCTTTCCAGATCACCTGAGCTATACTGCATAGATGGATTTGTCTTAAACCTTACCAATTAAGTAGCTAAGAGCTAAGGAGATAGACATTCCCCTATTTAAGGTCAGACATATGATTTGTGGCCATTTCATCGAAAATATTACATTAGGACAAATTATGTGCCCATTCTATATAACAATTTAATTTTGATAGGCCATCTTTTTCTCTGAGTAATGATAATCAGTTTTTCCCTGGTGTAGGATAGAAAGATGGAAGAAAATATTCTACAAAATTAATAGAGAAGAATGCTCTTTTCTCTTACCAAATAAAGTACAAGAAGACATAGAGAACAAAGATGAGCTTGAGGCATCATGGAATTCTTTATTCAAACTCCTGTGAATAAATTAGAGATAAAAGTAATTACTTTCAGATCTGTTATTAACAAAATCACATCTTTCCAACCAGTAGGAATCACTAGATGGTATCTACTTATAAACCTAGTAAGAGAGGATTCCTAAAATTTCCTCTGTATGGAACAGCCTGGTCTTTCAGAACCGTCATGATATCTCATCCACAGCAGTGTATAAGTCAACATCTTGATAACATGCTTGCTATAATTCCGTTTCTTTAACCCTTTCACTCTCTTCATTTAAGAGACTTAAATATTCTTCAGTTAGAGGCTTACCTGATGGGCAATAAGTATTATTTTCATTCTTTTTTTTTTTTAAAGAGACAGAGTCTCACTCTATCGCCCTCAGTAGAGTGCTGTAGAGTCACAGCTCACAGCAACCTCCAACTTCTGGGCTTAGGCGATTTTCTTGCCTCAGCCTCCCAAGTAGCTGGGTCTACAGGTGCCCACCACAACATCTGGCTATTTTTTTGTTGCAGTTTGGTCAGGGCCAGGTTCAAACCTGCCACCCTCAGTATATGGGGCAGGTGCCTTACCCACTGAGCCACAGGTGCCACCCCTTATTTTCATTCTTATGGGGATGGGGAATATATGTTTTAGGGAATTCCAGGATAGCTAGATACAAAAGTTTTCATGGTTCTGATTTAAAGCTGCAAATATATGAGATTCTTCAAGTGGAAATAAAAATAAAAATAAAAATTCTCAAAATCTTTCATTCAAAGACTTTACCTATGGGAGGCACCTGTGGCTCAAAGGAGTAGGGCGCCGCCCCATATACCAGAGGTGGCAGGTTCAAACTCGGCCCCAGTCAAAAACTGCAAAAAAGAAAAACCTCACCATCTGCCTATTTAGTCTTCCAAATATTGTTATTACCTATGCAATATACCTTAAAAAAGGAAATGTGTTCTTTTTATTTGGGGGGTTTGTTTTGTTTTTAGAAACAGTGTCTCATTCTGTCACTCACTCATCGAACTCCTGAGCTCAAGTGATTCTCCTACCTTAGCCTCCCAAAGCACTAGAATTACAGATGTCAACCACCATGTCCTGACCAAAAATAAATGTATTTCTTATTATTCTGAAAGAAACCAAATAAGAATCCGAATTCTGTCTTCATTCTCTTGAAAATTAGGGGTTTTTTCCCCCTCCTTAAAGATTCACATTTCACATAAATTATAACTTTCACCCTAAGACATGTCATAATTGATTTGAAGATGTAAGATAAATTTTCCACATGGCCTGGAAACCAGAATTTCTGCTTACCACAGTATTGGACTGCCAAAACAACAATAACAACAACAAAAGCCCCAAAATGATAAAGGTCTTCATTTCACTAAAATTCCAATCATTTTATTATTTCCTGGTATTATGGATGACCTTATTTTACTTCATCTTTTTTTTTCCCCTAAAGTTTTTCTACCTTAAACATATGTCACAAAGTAGCATCAGCATGGAAAAATGGCCACGGCACTCTAGCTTGGGCAACAGAGTGACAGTGTCTCAAGAAGAAAAGAAAAGAAAAAAAAAATCACTCTAAAAATTTAGATCAGTGATTTTCAACTGGTATACCGTGAGAAGATTTTAGGTGTGCCATGAAAATTTTTGAAAATTATTAATTAAATTATTTTCAAAAGAAGTTCAAAGCACTGCAAATATATATTTTTTGATCAATATAATTTAAGTATGCCACAGAAAGTTCAAATGTGCCATGAGATAAAAAAGATTGAAAAACACTGATTTAAATGCTGAAAATTTTAAATGCCTTACATTTGGCTAGCTTATACTCCAACTTTAAGAAGGTGGAAATGCTGTGCCATTTCAGCCTCACCAAGGTCCGGGGGGATAAAGAAAGAAACAAGCATTTATTAAGATCGCCTAGGAGGTAGATTTGTGGAGGGGTCTTTAAAAAGAATCACAGGGTGGTCCAGCCAGCAGGCTCTGAATCAGAGAGCCTGGACTGGAAACCCAGATCTGCTCTCTAGCAGCTGTGTGGCCACGGTTGCACAACTTCATCGCTCAATGCCTTGGTTTCCCCACACAGAAAATACATAGCAACTGCTCAAATAAGTGTGGGCTCCTATGATTTTTCTCAGATATAATGAGTTAGGAATTATTCTTCTCATTTGCTAGATGAGGAAATTGAGATTCAAAGTCAAGCATTTTACCCAGAGACACATAGCTAGGAAGGGACATTACCTTGCCTCTGCAGGTCTGTTGACCCTATTTAGTGCGATAACTACAAGGTCAAAGATGCAGGAATACACAGAGACAGAGACGTAGAAAGGTACAAACGACCTTATATATGTATATGTATATATAGTTTACACATGCTATATAAATTAAGCAACTTGCCTGAGGTTCCACAGCTATCGTAAGGAAAAGCTAGGAATAAAACTCTTGAGGACTCTTACATTCATCATTTTTTTTGTATGTTTAAACATTAGTCTGAATTAATTCGACTGACATAGCCAAACATCATTCTAGAATTAAGTCATTAGAGCAGAACACAGTTGAGATATTTTTCTACTGCTTTAAATTGCTTGTTTGGTTTGGAAATGCAGAAGTAACAACCCAAGTTCCAGCAGATTGCAAGATGAAAATATATTCATGAATATATTGGTCTCTTAAATCTGTTTTTTTTTTTTTTGAGACAGAGTCCCATTATGACACCCTCAGTAGAGTGCTGTGGAGTCACAGCTCACAGCAAACTCCAACTCCTGGGCTTAAGCAATTATTTTGCCTCAGCCTCCCACGCTGGAACTACAGGCGCCCACCACAACTCCTGGCTATTTTGTTTGTTGCAGTTGTCATCATTTTTTACCTGGCCCCGGACGGGTTTGAACCCACCAGGTTCTGTGTATGTGGCTGGTGCCGTAACCACTGTGCTACGAGCACGGAGCCTAGTTTTGTTGGTTTTTTTTAATATAAGCAAAATGCACATGATATATTATCAACCAATATTTGTTTAGTAGAAGTAAAAATCCAGTCAGTAATGACACATTCAAGGATCCATCTCCTCAAATTCCCCAGCGTTCAAATTCTTAAATGCCACTCCCAAGTCTTCCAGCCTTATCTCTCCCACACCTCCCACACCTAGACAATGCTGGCCACGGACGTGGACTTTGCACCCTGAGCTCTTCTGTATCCAAGCCCTGGCACCTGTGCTCTCCCCTGGCACAAGGTCTGGCCCAGAGAAAATGTACAATGGATATTTGCTTAAGGAAATTGGATTGAGATTATCCTTTTTCATCTCTGCTTATATTTCGCATATTGTACCATCTAGATCCAATTCATTGATTCATTTAAAAAGCTTTGAGCTAAACTTCTGTGATGTGCCTGATACTGTGCTGAGAACTGGGACACCAAACTAAGGGGTGCAGGGTCTGCCTTCGGGAAACCAGTCCTACTTCCTTCATGGCATCTTCACTGATTTCCAGAAGATTTTTTTTTTCTTCCCTCAAGGCCTCTCCTAACCACTTTTTTTTTTTTTTTGAGACAGAGTCTCAATATGTCTCCCTCAGTAGAATACGTGGCATTACAGCTCACAACAACCTCCAGCTCTTGGACTTAGGCGATTCTCTTGTTTCAGCCTCCCAAGTAGCTGGAACTACAGGTGCCCGCCAAAATGCCCAGCTATTTTTTTGTTGTTGCAATTGTCATTGTTGTTTTTAGCTGGCTCGGGCTGGGTTTGAACTCCCCAGCCTTGGTGTATGTGGCTGGTGCCATAACAACTGTGTTACTGGCACCGAGCCTCCTAACCACATTTTATCTTTTATTATTTATTTACCTATTGGCACAACTGCCTCTATCCATTAGTAAAGAAAATCCTTCAGGGCAGAGGCCTTATTTTAAAATTGTTAATTTGTTTTAACTTACTATGCTTTTCATATATTAAGCCCTCAACAGATGTTTGTTAAATTCTAAAACACTTCTGATTATCTCAAATGGATACCCTGTTAATCTGGTCTCATCCATAAGAGCTCTCAGAATAAACATAATATGATAAAGGAAACTAATCTGAAATTTAAAGTTTTATTTTGATGCAAAGTCATACATTTTTATTGTTGATGAAACGAGTTGTTTTCCTTTAAAATATACTAACAGATTTCTGTTCAGTAAATAGCTCAGAACTGGTTGAATAGATCATCTCTCCTTGAAGTGATTCCTTTTTTTTTGGCATTTCAATCTTCCAAAGATATAAGTTGCATAATAAAAAAGCAAATAAAAATAAAATTTGAGTCAGATGCTCAGACAGGCCACTGTCTGGGATGTTTAAATAGGATCTAAAAAGTAAATGTAGAGATGCATTTACTCTCTGTCATTTACATTTAGTCTTATCCTTCACAGAACAGTTTCCAGTGAGGAACAGAAGTAACCAACTGCCACTCCCATGCTTTTGGTGCCATGATTTATTTGAGGACAAACCTACCATACAATGCACTTGTAAGGAGTCCAGACCCGGGAGTTAGACTAGCTGGTTCAGGTCCTGGTTCCACCACTAACTTGTGCTTCTGAAGCAGGGGTAACAATAGTATCTACGTTTAAGAGTTATGAGATTCTGTGAGTTAATATTTGGAACAGTAATGACCAAATAAAAATTCATTCTGCCATTCAATTTTGCTTAGTCAGAACTTTAAACATTGTCCAACAGGATGTTTCCTTTCACAATTACCAGCTTTTGGTGGACTATGAATAAAAACATTCGAGCAACCTCCACTGCAACATTCTCAGGACCAAATGCAGCACCAAGTCAAAGCCTTTACCTGAATAACTTAAGGAAACCACCCTGATGCTAGGATTATGTCAGAAGAGGACTTTGGCCTTTCAAATAAGTCTTGCTTCTATTTCTTCTGTACATGGACATAATTTCACTAATGAATATCATAACCTAGATAATGACAGGAAACTATTACTTATAACTGAAACTGCCTAAAACCATCAAGCCATGCACACAGTAGGCTTCTTCAGAAACACTATTTGGAAATGGATTGAAGTGGATTTCCAGAAAATTCTGTGATATTTTATTTGAACTATCTGATAATAGTTGATCCAACCATCTGCTTGGAATTTTTGCTATTTGTCAGGTTTCTCTAGAGACGAGGACTAAATTCAGGTAGTTTCTGTGGCAACTATCTGGGAGGCCAAGCACACCCTTGGCAACACAAGTCAAAGGTTTTTAATTTAAAGAACAAAAAGAGGAGTTTTGAAAGGAAGACCTCAGTCTCCCATATTTGGCAGCACCTCACCTAGTGGACATCACACCATCACCTGCTTTAATCATGGACCAGGCTTCTACTTACAAAAGTGGGAGAGGGAGTGGGCCGGCAGGGCTCTGCTGGCCTTGATCTCTCGAGGTACAATCTTCATGTCACTCACCACAGCCCAGAAGACTTGGAAATGCCTCCATACCCTGAATCTGTGTCCAGCCAGGATAACAACACAAAGACAACTAATATTTACTGGAAAAAAATCGCCACACGCAGTGCTAAGACTTTTAAATGAATTAATTACCTTATAGATTTCTCAAAGAATCCTGGAAAGCAGATGCTGTCATATAGGTCATATAGGTCAAAAATCAAGAGGCACAGTTTATAGAAGAGACTCTCCCAAGGTCACACTGCCAGGTTAATTTTTTCATTCCTTCTGTGAGCACAAACATTCTGATAATTAGACAGCAGGTATCGCTTAATACAAATCTTTCCAAAATTTGAAAAAGTTTTCCCCTTCTTCATAGCTGCTCTTCCTTGCTGACATGACCTCCACCACTCCCACCCAGAGGAAAAGGCTACATAGGCCTGGGAAATTTTCTTCCCACGGCAAATATATTTATCACATTGTCTTTCCTCATTTCCCTTCCCATTTTTTAACCAAGTGTTATGGGTTGAGTTTTGTCCCCTTTCCCCACCCCACCCCCAAAAATTCACATGTTGGCATCCTTGTTCCCAAGTACCTCAGAATGTGACCGTATTTGGAGCCTTTGCAGAGTTAATGAAGTTAAAGTGAGATCATTAGGATGGGCCCTAATCCAATATGTCTTCTGTCTTATAAAAACAGAAAATTTGGAGACGGAGTCCTATATATGAGGGAACACCGCGTGAACATACAGACAGCCATCCACAAGCCAAGAAGAGAGGCCTGGAACAGATCCTTCCTTCACAGCCCTCAGAAGGCGCCAACCCCGCTGACACCTTGATTGTGGACTTCTGGCCTCCAGAACTGTGAGACAATAAATTTCCAAAGTTTAAGCCACACGTTCTGTGGTGTTTCGTCATGGTAGCCCTAGAAACTAATACATCAAGGAACTCTGGTTTTGACCAAGAAAGGCACTTGCCATCCCCACACAGGGGGCCTCAGAAGGGAGCTCAACTCTCTCATCACGCACACAGTGCCCCCAGCATCCAAGCAGCCCCCCTGAAGCTTGATTGATTTTCCTGTTAGACTTCAATGCCTCCAAGAAGATTTAAGGCATTTTTAGACATTCTTCTATTTTCCCATTTATCTGAGTAAGCACTAGGAATTTCTACGTCCCAGATCTTCAAACCTTCAAATAACACACAAGCATTGATTTTCCCCTTCTACAAAAAAGCTGAGTGAGATAGGAGAATCTTAAATAGAGTCAGTCATTTCTTATTCTTTTTGTTTAAAAAATAAAAGCATGAAGCATTTTGAATTAAAATAATTTATCTGGCACTAAAGTTGAGCCATGCAGCTTCCAAGAAAAAAGGAGGTACAGAAGGAAAGAGCTGTGAAATTTGTTTTCAAATATCATAAGGTGGTATGAGCAGGAAAGGTTGCGACTAGAATTCATAACACCGCCAGGACCAAATAGCACCAAATATCCTGTGTGCCATTTATTTTTCCTTTGCACTGTACATTGCTAAGAACAGCATAAATTATAAGGCTAGGCCAGACAGGAATAAAGCTCACTCATACCATTATTCATCAGGTAGTGTTCAGCTCTGTCCTCCCCATCTTTTTAGTCTGACTCACAAATCTCTGGCACCAATTGCATCACTTAAGGTTTGGAGAACCACAGGAATATCTGGCCAATTTGCACCTTTGACAAAGGAAGGACCCGATTAAAGTGGTCAGGAACAAGCTAGAAACAACAGGCAGGCATAAAATCTGGGCTGCTGCCTCTCACTTCAGATAGTTCCTCCACCCGAGAGACTGGGCCGCTGGGTGGTTTTAGAGCAGAGAAGGGGGAGGGAGAGAAGCTTACCTCATATAAAAGTAAGCACTTTTTTTCTCTCACTAAACTTTGCAATATAGGTATGCCAATCTTTCAGTATACAACAATCTAGATTTACACAGGTACAAAATTGGGGGTATTTGTTTTATCAATAGGTTCACAATAGGATTCTGGGGCTCATGGAAGTAAGATGGCACCCCTGGAAAATTTTAAATGCTTTAAATGTGTATGATTGAGTATAACATAATTACTAGCAGAAATCTTATTAAAGGAAAAAATAATGAATTCTAAGGAATTTTTCGAGACACTTGGTCCTGCTAATTCCTGGTTGACTTGTGTTCCACGAAGCTCTCACCCAAGCCGAGCGAGGGATGTGCAGCTGGGGAGAAGGGGCCTCTCCTCAGTCTCCAAGGACACCCCAGCACTGATGGGAAGGTGGCCCAGTGGAGCCAAAGGGAAGGGTGCCACCAGCCTGGCTGTCATGCCAGTAAGAACTTCAGCGAGGTGTGCAGGTCCACACCTCAGAAACCTTGGGAGGGAGGCAGGGGAAGGACTTCCCTGCATTTCCGGCAGAACAGCGTCACAATATCTTCCCTGGACTAAAGAAGAGATGGGAATCACTACTTCCCATTAGAGGTGGCTTACCCATTTCTGACAAAGTGTTTCTTCACATATACATTTCTTTATGTATTATATAAAGTGTACAGATGAGCATTTTGTCAAGGTAATAAAATAACACATCAAGGCCTTCGAAATTCAATAGGAAGTAAATCTTTTTTTTTTTTTTAGACACAGCCTCAAGCTGTCATCCTGGGTGGAGTGCCGTAGCATCACAGCTCACAGCAACCTCCAATTCCTGGGCTCAAGCGAGTCTCTTGCCTCTGCCTCCCAAGTAGCTGGGACTACGGGCACCCGCCACAATGCCCGGCCTTTTTTGTTGTTGTTGTTGATTGCAGTGGTCATTGTTGTTTGGCGGCCCGGGCTGGATTCGAACCTGCCAGCTCAGATGTACGTGGCTGGTGCCTTAGCCCGTTGAGCCACAGGCGCCGAGCCAGGAAGTAAATCTAAATAAGATTTCATCCCATAGGATTTAGACACCAAGAATTTTTTTTTAAAAACTTACTATAGTATGAGTTTATTTACAAGACAACCTCAGGCAAGAATTTTAATGACAAAAACATGGAGTCATGTTTAAGTATGACAGGTTAACTTTTTGATTTCTGTAATTAAATCATAACTGACAACTGGGAGGGGTAGGGAAGTAAGAGAAAATGAATTTACTTCCACTTAAAAGGTGCCATACCTCTACAAACCTCACTCATGAACTGGTTTTTTAAATTGCAAATGTTCAATAAATGCAAGCTAAGTTTAGCAATTTATATGTCACTTAAAATAACAAGCAATTCTATAATATGGGTCTTGTTGTTATCCTACAGAGCAGGAAACTCTCTGCAGAGAAGCAAAGGAAGGAACAGAGACTAAGCACAGAAACCCTCCACTAGACAATCTGTAGCTGAGGAAGGTGTGTTCATCATCAGTATGAATATTAAAAGCACAGATCTACCATTTTGATTCTCTTTGTCCCTTACTAAAGAACCACAAGTCCTAATATTTTAAAATAATAAAAATACACTAAAAGATGATTAATTCAGAATATCATGGATGAGAGAATTTCATATCGATCTTATAGAGTATTTTAAGAGCACTTATTTTTCTTAAAACTAAGACTAAGCTATACAACAACCATCCAGACAGTCCTAAGAATCCCAACAACTATAGCTTAGTTTATTATGTATTGCTTAAGCAAAACAATTGCCTTTCATATACGAGGTAATACCTCAGCCACCTGATAAATGGTGGCTTCTATGGAATATTTCTTACACTTAAGGAAACATTCCTGCTTGTTCTCACAAATACATAGATAGACAGTCCTCCAACAAAATTCAACACTTTGAATTCAATTCAAAATTCAATTGTACCTTATCTAGATATTTAATAAGTAAGCTACAGAACTAGCTTCATTCTCAATGTGACACCAGGGATTTCTAACTGATTTCAGTTTTATGAATAAATATCTCTACGCATGTAAACCAACACCTGTACAAGCACTATTTGTGGGCCTTAGGAAAAAAACAGCCAGACAATTCCCAGGTTTCCTTATCAGAGTCATGTCTTTTAACATGAAAATAGAGGCATATTCTCCTTTCAAGCAATGTCATTAGACAATGGAACAAGAAGTTGAGTTGCTACCAGGATATATTTTGCCTTTCCTAAGAGAAGGGAGGTGATGACTTTTTCAGGGAGTTTCAAAGGATGCCACACCTACACCCCACCTGAAGACGTCCATGGGTACAGTTAGAAGGGATTCTAAATCCTTCTTTTTAAAAAAACAGCAAAATCCCATAATTTTATCATTCTATTTTTGGATCCCATTTCCTTAGCATAGAATTAGTGGTTCACTTGTGCAATGACAGATGCTTTTATGGTATTACTGATTGTTTCCTTTTCTTCTAGAAAATGAAAGAGCAACTTCTTAATTTGACCTGAGTCCCCTACTTGAACTTTCTGATGAAAAAAAGAGAACTAACACTCATTGAGCGTCGACATGTGCCAAGCAATGTACTAAGCTCTTAACATACCTAATTCCATCTCACAATTTCCAGGTTAGGTAAGTACCTTCATTGTATAGATGGGAATTAGTTGGGTTTTTTTGTTTGTTTGTTTGTTTTGTGATTTTTGGCCAGGACTGGGTTTGAACCCACCACATCCTGCATATGGGGCCGTCGCCCTACTCCTTTGAGCCACAGGCGCCTCCCGAATTTTTTTTTTTTTTTTTTAGATAGAGTCTCGCTGGTCTTGCTGTGTTGCCCTGGCTAAAGTGCCGTAGCCTCGGCCTAGTTCACAGCAAACATAAACTCCTGGGCTCAGCAATCCTCCTGGGTATCTTGGACTATAGGTGCCCAACCCCATACCTCTCTAGTATTTGTATTTTCAGTAGAGATAGGGTCTCACTCTTGCTCAGTCTGTTCTCCAATGCCTGAGCTCAAACAATCCACCCACCTCGGCCTCCCAGAGTGTTAGGATTACAGGTGTGGGCCATGGTGACTGGCCTATGAATGGGAAAATTGAGACTCAGGAAGTTAAGTACTCTGCTCAGTGCCTGCCAGCCAGGAAATGATGAAACAGGCCTAACCCATCTGGCCAACCCTCAACACTCATAAACTGTATACCCAATGATCTGCTATAAATCCTCACACCGTAAAGGACTCATTTCCTGGTAAGAACTAAATATCATCCATTTTCCTTTCATCTAAACATGTGTTTTCTTCTTCTTTCAAACAATTTCTCGCTTGCTATTTAAGTTTTTGAAAAAAAATAAACACAAGAACATATCAGAGAATGCCCTGCTATCCCAGTCTCCTGCTTGGCATCCCCTACCACAGAGGGCATCTGTCCCCATAAAGTCACTCGTAAAAGAGAGACAGACAAGGACTGGACCTCTGAGGATACCAAGAACCTGCGCACCACTAAACTCTCAAGAGACTCATTCATTAGCAGGTGACACCTGCTCGTCTAAGGACAAAAGCAACCCAGAAGCTGCCAAACACAGACACCCGCCTTCTTTTCCCAATTGTGAAGCCAGGTCAGTCTCTCTCTCTCTTCAATTCTTACTTCAAACTTTAACAAAAAACAAAAATGTTTCTTTTCTCCTCTGCCCTTCTCATACCCCGCTGGGTTCCAGACAGACCTAAGAATCCCAAATCGAATCTCATTCTCTGAGAAGGAGACAGAATGCTCAGTTTTTGAAGACCACATCTGAGGGATGACATGCTTTACACGGATATGATTCCATCCCCAATTTCTAGAATACAGGAGCCCCAAGCATCTTCCCTTACTTAATATTTACTTTTATACTTAATCACAAAGAATGAGTATAATACTTGCTTAAACATCAAAAAATTCGATCCTTCTTTTAATTCTGCTGCCAAGCTTGATTCAACCAAAGCCATTTCATCAAATGAATTTATAAAATATAGACTAATGGAAAGAAACCACAAAAGAAGGAAATTGCACTCTACAAACAAAACTGTCACAGCAGGAACAAATTCTCCTTTCCTGCAAAGCTACACAGCTCACCCCAAGGAATAAATTTGTCCAGCAACTTATTAAGTCTCTCCTGCCTCAATCTATCTATTTTGTTGTTCTAGAAGAAATACATTACTGACACAATTAAGATGTGTCAGCCCTTACCTTTCTGTAACAAAAGGGGGGTTAAAAGCTATTTTCTTCCATTCAGTTGGACTCCTGCTGCAACTTGAGTATCTCCAGGTTGGACGCCTGCTGTGACTTGAGTACCTCCCGGGAACACTCCTTCCTGCTCTGTCCCCAGCCTCTCCCTTCCCCCTAGTCAAACATTAACCATTAACATTTTTTATTGATCTTCATCAACTCCAGCTATCATAAAAGGTATGACACTCACTCCAGGAAAGAAATGAATTGGACTAAAAGTTCAATTTATGTCTGATACATCTCAAAATGGGGTGTTAAATTTTCGAATGTAGATGAGTAAATTAGAAGTTAGACAGGAAAAGGTATGCCTCCAATTATCTGTAGAGTATGAGCGCCATGTTCTCAAGGAGAGCTCTGTTTATATTTTGCATCCTCAACAGTGTAGTATCTGCACAGGAGATTCAATCAGCAAATATTTGTGCAGATTTCATCTCAAACACAAAAGACAGAGCACAGGGCACCAAGTCTCAGCAATGACACAGTTCCTTGATAACCAGCCCCAAGAGACGTCACATGTGACTCAGGTAACATGAGAGGAAACACGATCTTGACTGTGCCTTTTAAATTCAAGGGGCCATTTCAAACTCTGCCCTAAACAACCAACAGTAAACTTTCCCCAAAACACAAATCCAGTCTTCTTTTTCCTTTCCATAATTCAGGGAATGGATTTACCTAAGAGTAAGCTATTTTTTTCCAATTCAAATTGAGGTTTCCAATGAACAAATAAAAGCCAGATTTCTCAAGCCAGGGCCTGTTTTAGACTGATCCCTGAGTCCCAACCTTCAGTCACTCTGGGATGCCTGGCTGAAGGTCAGACTTGATGGTATCTTGGTGTCTAATGTGTCCCACTTTGCTCCATTTCTGGGGACTTTCTAATGTTCATTTCCGGGCTTCTCCTGAGCTGGGGTCGTGTTTCCCGCTATCTCCAGCTTTGTATCTGGCACAGTGAAAGCACAAGAGGGCCTGCCCACTCAAAGGACTCCCTCCTTCCCAGAGCCCACAAGAAGCTGCCCTGGTGAGCCCTCTAACCACTGCGGGGGGGGGGCGGGAGGAGGGGAGATCTCCTTTGTCTTGGGAGCCCTGAAAGTGGAGCCACCTGGTCGCTTGTCAGCCCTCAGCATCCTTGGTGGACCAGTGGATTTAGCAAGGGCCTTTCTTCCTCTGTGTCACAGCCAAGATCACTATGTTTAGAAAAATGAGGTTAGTGAGGCTAAGCCGTTCTCACGTTAGCACCTCTGCCCTGCTAAATAAAATGAAATAGCTTCCACTTACCCCATGTTTCACTTCCTGGAATCAACGACAAGCATTTCTTCACAGGGCGTTGCTCTGAAAGCTGCTGCTGCTGCTTCTTTGGAAACAAAAATTTTTAAGCATGTGCGCGCACATGTCTTTTATATCTGTAAGTTTTCTTAGAAAAAGAAAGTGTATATAAGTGTATATATGTATCCTTTTTTGTAATTATTATTTTTAGCAGATCATACAATAGATTCGTGGCATATCGGTATGTCAGTTAAAATGTTTTCTCATTTAATCTTGACATCATGTCTATGAAGTAGATTACAGTTTATAGTAGAAAATGGAGGCACAGAGAGATTTTACCCTGTGCCCAAGTCACACAGCCTGTGACTACAGAATCAGGACTCAAACTCTGGTCTGTTTGATTCAAAGCTCAACCTATTCACTACAACTATACACTCAGATTATTTTCCTTCCAACTCCATGCGAGTAACCAAAAATCCCTAAGAAGAAATCTATTTGAGTTTCTTCCTGTTGAGAGATGGCCAAGCTCATGCACTGGGTTCCCTATGTATTTTATGCTACCTCTAGTTTCTAGTTTCCAACTCAGAGATTTGGGTTTATTAAACCTGAAAAGGGCAAAACCATCCATCAAAGAAATTAACAGGTGATTGCATCTCTGAATTATAGAGCCTGTTTCTGTACTCTCTAAAGTAACAGGTTAGCATGGTTCTGAGACTGTGTATACATTTGTTACATTGTTTATACATCCTTTTGAATTAAATCCAAAAATTATGTTTCTGGGTGAATACCCCTGAATTTTAGGAACTCATTTTCATGCAAAAGTGAAACACTGCTAGCTCAATAATTTAATACTGACTTAGTAATAAGAACAATAGGAGTAAGAAAAATGTAATTGATAAAGATTACTGATTCCACTTTGCAAAACAAGGAAATACAATTTATATGATGAAAACAAGTGAACAACTAAAAGGACTTGGACAGATGCTTTGGACTAACAGGTTTATAATGATGAAAATATTTCAGTACTTTTGTCTATAATAATGTTTTAATCTTCCCTCCAATAGTAGCCCTAGAAAACATATAAGTAATTAATTTATGGCAATACTAAGTAGTAAAGAATAAAGTCTGGATAGCTTCCCAGAGAAAAGCTTTGAGAACTTGGATTTTTTTTGTAAATTCAAAGCATGTTACATTTCTAATATTTTTATTCTTTAAAACTCAAAGAAAATGGAATCTGAGTGCTAAATTTTTCCATGTACTTCCTTTTAACATGTTTCTCCTTTGTGTTACATATCCCATATTTTAAGAATATTTTATCATGAGTCTATCAAAGCACAAGCCTCACCTAGCAGAATATAATATTTTTAATTATTTAATATCTGTTTGCTCTTGTTAATGATGGCAGAAACCTAGTCTTCCATTGGCACTCAATAAATACTTCTTACAACTGAACTCTTATTTAAATTAATAATTCCAAATAGTCAGTATTACTTGCTGACTCAACCAGGGCTGATGAAAACCCAGATAAGTAAATGATTTTATAGTTCCTCAAACCAATATTTTGCAGTTCTTGTTCCATATTTATTTAGCAGAATGAGGTGAAACTAATCTAATGCTAGATTCTGAAGCAGAATCTTCCTCAATTATTTCCACAGGCCAGGACAGAATCCATTTTCTTTTTTCTATTTTATTGAGACAGAGTCTCACCTTGTCACCCTCAGTGCCATGGTATCATAGCTACAGTAACCTCAAACTCTTGGGCTCAAGTGATTATCTTGCCTCAGCCTCCTGAGTAGCTGTGACAACAAGCACCTGGCTATTTTTTGTTTGCTTATTTTTGTTTTGTTTAGCAGGCTTGGGCTGAGTTTGAACCTACCAGCCCGAGAGCACATGGCCGGTGCCCTAACCACTGAGATCTGGACCAGAATCCATTTTCTGGTAAATTTAAGCCAAACAACCCTTACTTTCATGCAGCCTTTATACTTGTTTCTGGGTTTATTGGGGTTTGGGATTTTCCGTTGGTTTCATGGCTTTCCATGGGTTTTATTTGGTGTTAGGCAAGTTTCCAAACCTCAACTTTTTAGATAACTCTTACAGGATTAAAATTTTAGACAACAAAATGAATCACGAGTTCCAAGTAAGAAACATTAAATTATACAGGGTGCTGTTTTAAAATCTTAGCTAGCAGCCACCTTGTGTTCTTCTAAAAAAATATTTAATGAAGACAGAGCCAGTAAAGACACCCCCCACCCCCCCCACCCCCACTGTGTCCTGTGACAGAAACGGACCCAATTTCCAGTTGTTTATTCTGGGGACATTTCACTTCATCCGTAGATAGCTGCTCTGAGCTTCTGCCCAGTCGGCAAAGCTCTTAATCTGGCTGTAGATAGCCTTGCCACGAAACTGCTCCGGAATCTCAGGACTAGGGAATGTACATATTGTCAGCTGTACGTTGGGCATTTGCCTTCTAGTTCCTTGGAAACAAGAGACTTGATTTAAACCGGGTCTTATACCTTGAAACCCTGGTCCATTTGGTCCAGGATTCATCCGGGGATTGACGTTGTTAAAGCAAGATTCCTGACGCAGGTGACCACATAGATCCTTCCGTAAGAAACACTCGCTTAGTGACTGTGTTTTATCTGCCAGTTCTGAGTCTTGTTAGCAAGGCCTGTGCGTAACTGAGACTAATTTCCCCACCAGGAAGGGTCCTTTTCTGCACTGTGTCTCAGACAGGGACAGACAGTCTGAAGGTGAACGCGCAGCCACGCCTGCGTTCTCATCTTCCCTCAGATATTTCTTTTCTCACCGTCAGCTGAGCAATTTATTTGATCTTGGATTTTCTTTAAATTCCAAGAAATGAGAATAATCCCGTGGGTTGTCTGAGGCCTATCTCTGTGTCTCTTATCAGATTGCACCAAACAAGGCTTTGCTCACGTCCAGCGCATGCTCGGATCGCTGCATCTGTGCGGCCTCACAACTCCCCGGGACGGCCCTGGCAAACGTGACCCACAACCTCCTCATGGTCATCGGGTGGACGCTCCCCTGTCCAGACCTCTCTCACCATTCAACACCACCAATAGCTCGCCCCAAATTGCCCTTGGCCCCTGGCTTCCTTGCCCTACTCTCTTCTGGGTTTTCTTCTGCACATCCTTCTCAGCCAGCCCCGACAGTCCGGTCTGTGGGCTCATCCAAGTCCGGGGGCCCAGACCCACATTATCCTGCCTCGTCACACACTCTGGGAGATCGGATCTGCTCCTAGCAACATGTCAACATTGGCGTTGACATGTAGAACTCTCCAGCCGAGCTCTCTCCTACGGTCAAGGCTTTTGTCTTTTACACCCTCCTTCCCTTGGCACAGCTCTACCCATGTGTCCCACATGCACCAGAAAGAGCACAGATCCAAAGTGAGCCGCACTAGTTCAATTCCGGGGAAACATGCTCCTCCTGGGACCACCACCCCTTTGTGTTAGCGCTGGCAGTCATCACAGCTGAGGGAACAATGTAGTGTGATTAGAAATTACTGTTGTGGGTGCAAATAGGAGACTGTCTTGCACATGCCTGGGTATCCACCTCTCTTAGGACTCTGTGACTTGAACACCAGGGCTTAGTAAATATTGGTTTCCCTTCTCTGCCTGTGGGTCTCTCACTAGGCACCAAAACTGGAAATTTTGCCCTTAAGTATTTCCTGGGGCAGTAGATGAGCTAATACAAGGGGTGGGGTAGGAGAAAGAGTTCCTGGGAGAGGGAGAGGGGAGGGGGATGGGGGTCAGGGTGTATGGCACAGCTCTTAGGGGCGGGACACAAATATAAGATGGACTTTATCTAACAAATGCAATCAGTGTAACCTAATTCTTTGTGCCATCAATGAATCCCAAACAATAAAAATAGAAAAATAAAAATACATGGAACCAGAAAAAAACCTCGTATAGCTAAAGCAATTCTTAGTAATTAAAACAAAACCAGGGGCATCAGCATACCAGACTTTAGGCTTTACTACAAGGCCAAAATGATCGAAACAGCATGGTATTGGCAAAAAAGAGAGAGAGAAAGACATAGACATCTGAAACCAAATAGAAAATCAGGAGATGAAACTAACATCTTACAGCTACCTAATCTTTGATAAACCAAACAAAAAGGGGAAGGGGAAAAGAATCCCTATTCAATAAATGGTGCTGGGAGAACTGGATAACCACATGTAAAAGACTGAAACTGGACTGGCACCTTTCTCCACTCACAAAAATTGATTCAAGATGGATAAAAGACCTAACTTTAATGCATGAAATGATAAAAATCCTCAAAGAAAGCATGGGAAAAACACTTGAAGATATCACCTGGGGAAAGATTTTATGAAGACTTCTGTGGCAATTGCAATAAAAACAAAAATAAATAAATGGGACTTAATTTAAAAAGTTTCTGTACAGCTAAGGAGACAACTACAGAAGCAAATAGACAATCTTCACATTGGAAAAGGAGATTTGCATATTTGGGATCGGACAAAAGCTTGATAACTAGAATCTACAGAGAACTCAAATTAACATAACAAGAGCCAACAATCCCTTATATCACTGGGCAAGAGATGAATAGAACCTTCTCTAAAAAAAACAGACGAATGGGTGCATCTTAGCAGGGTACTGGTGAAAATTATTAAATGTAGAGTATCAATGTCTTTATATAGTGATCAAGAAAATGCTATGAAGGCTATCTCTAACAGTACAATCAAAATATTTCTGATTATATATGAAGCACATTCTGCCATATGATTGCACCAATGTACACATTTATGATTTAATAATATTATTTTAAAAAAGTATTTTTAAAATGGTATCATTAACATGTATTTCCATGGAAAGATGGTCACAAGAAGGGCAACATTAGGTTATAAAGATCATAAAAATCTGGATCCATTTTGGCTGACCAAAATCTCCAACTATTTATGCATATGGCTTAAAGCATTAGAACAATTATTTATTTAGTCCTTTCACATACAGCTTTCTCTTCCGCATAGTAACAGCCT